>OX235276.1:96527939-96551415 GCA_944472155.2 Trichobilharzia szidati
ATTAGTAGTCTATATTTTCGAAAGTTAGCAATTTAGTTCTTCACTGTCATTTTATTCTCATTTTTCGAAGTCTCATGTGGTGCATTCATGTGTGAAGTAATGACGTACAACTTCACAATTCTCTGGTTGATTTGGTGTATTACTTGATATCAATATTGAAGAGTGGTCTTCTTTGTTTTCTATGTCATTTATTGGCTTGATCATTGTTGCATTATGTAAACATGCAGTTGGCTAAAAGTATGTTCATAATGCACACAATGCTCAATACAATTTACAGCAAAATATTTTCTCTTCACTGTAGCATGTCACGTGACAGGATGCTGTTCGGTCTGAATCATAATTTTTCCTTCCGAGAACGCATGTGTGCCACATCAGATATTTTCCCTCAAGAACTGGGTGTACAAGAATCAAAATGTCCTACTGGAGGCTGATTAGAAATGGCTGGATACAGTCCAAACAGGTCCACATAGTTTGAAAAGAAGTTTGGGCACACTCAACCGTTATGTCAATGTAGAATTCGACTGCAATAATGTGGGAGCCGAATCTTCTTTATTTCTGGGCTTAACATTTTGAGGTTAGTAATATTTGAGGACGCTGTATTCCTGTATGTGAAATTCAATTGTTCTTTCCTGCGTGGAATGGTCTTTCTGACGTCATCATGTTAATTGACAATGGAAATTGTTTACTGTTTGCTCTTACTAAAGTAAAAGGTGGAGTTTAGGAATTGGATATAGTTTCGTCAGGCTGCTGTAGGCCATTTATTACTCCAATTTACATAAAAAGAAACAAGTCTTCCAGTGATAATCACACGGGGATTAGCTTTTTTGAAATTCTAGGCTCAATAAAACAGCGTAGATTGAGAGATGCTAGGTAGGAACAAACATGAGGGACCCAGACAGGCTTTAGACAGTCAAGCTAGACAACATTTGTCATACTTCTTGACCTGAAGACGGCAGTCAACTCCATCGACCAAGAGGAATCATGGTGATTTTTGGATGAGAAGGGACCGGAAATAAAATACATCGCACTGATCAAGGCACTCAACTCAAAGTCATGCAACCAGGTGACAGCCTACAGAGGGTTATCATCCGAAGTTATGATAACCAGTTGTGTCCATTTCTGTTTAATTTATTCATAGATATATTAATGAACTTAATCATAACTCACTGCAACGACTCAGAGATTTACTTATTACCAGATTTTGATCTCACTGAATGAGGATATCCACTCAAAACTTCGTCTAGATTTCTAGCTGTTTCCAATGCTCGGGTAAAGAAGGAGGGTTGACCGTGGGACTAGCGATCCTACCACGTAAGACTAACCAAACTGCTGCAGAGTCTTCAGTGCACAAGAAAAATATTGAAAACACAAAACATTTTTAAAACAAGCATATAATTTTCAAATTGACATTTACGCATTTAGAAAAAACAAGACTGACCGAATTTCTATTTATTCATCTTCAATTAGTTCCGCATCATTGACTCTTAACTAATATATAGTTATTTACATCATTTTTGGCAATACGGAGGGTGAAATAATACGTTTAATTTCATCAAAACAAATTATTAATAGATCTCAATACCAAGATATCTAAGTTTTACAAGAAGAGTGAGAATTAATTATGGAATTAGAGGTAAGTTGATTCTTAGGTGTTAGCAACGGGTTATTACATAATCAAGAATTATGTAAAACAATGACAACATAGAAAGAACTATTTAAATAAAAGAATATATTTCTTCGCTCACTACATTGTTTTTTCATCACAAAATTGGCTCCAACTGACAGCGAAAACTTTAGAAGTAATCTGTTACCACAAAACAAATGCTGTCTTACAGTATGCAGAAGATACTGTCATTCAATGTGAACATATTTTCTGAACAACCTGAGCAAACATCTTCAGTTTTCAGCATGTGATTCGACCCTATCATTGGCTTTTTTGTGAAAAAGAATTATTTTGGAGATATATATTTTGCACTAGCACATTTCAACGTAAATAATAACAGGTAAATGGATTCCAATCATATATTGGATAGCTGAACACTATCTAATAAATGTTGTAATGTTTGCACCTGTTATCTACATAGGGGAAAAATCATTAGAAGATTGAAATTCTACTTTCTTTGTTCATTAAGTATCTTCAAACTGTTATAACAAAACGACGAGGCAGTTCATGCAGACTACATGGCTCATACTTTGAGCCCATCGGTTGAGTTAAGAGGAACTATGAGAATAATTCATATTCAAATAGACAACGAATACTCCTGACTAAATTAGGTCTGATAGCATCAGAAGTGATAGGCAGCGAATATTTAATGACCGTCTTTAACTTACGTTTTCAGATAAAGTTGAATTTACAGCAGGGTTGGGAGTGTATTCCACTAAATCGAGATTCCAATTTTGACCTACTGAATAAACAACTTCTTCGACCTCCTTAGAAACCAGCTAGAGATGGCAAAGTTCGATGGATCACCTGAATGAACATTGTCATTTTATAGATGAGATTGTATTCGCTTCTTGCATTTTCATTACATTTTTAAAGATTGATAGGTTGTGGCTAAGCGCTTCATAGTTTTATCCTGGCTGTAGTAAGTTACTTACATATCAGTATACTTATCATCCTTTCTATGAAGCAAGACTTGAATCATAGTCTATTACTTATTTTCCTGTCAAGAAAGTTCATATCTATCACCATCAGTCCTCACAGCTGAGATATCCACTTCTGTAATAAAATGCGTGATATCATGGACTAATGACCATCGTGATCCAAAGAAGGAATATGGAAGCGACTGATAATATAACGGACAATACACAAGATAATGCAACACAAATGTTTAATACCTCCGGCTAATCTGCTGATATTATGAAAGCGTTTTCCCCATAAAATGTTTAATTTGAATGAAACCTCCTCGAAAGTATTACTTGAATCAGAAAGATTCGTGAGTTTCGAAATATGTATGCGCACGAAATATTTCATTCACCTAAAATCAGCTTAAGATATCCTCCTTTCTCAGACTTCAATGATCTCAACCAACGAATAAAGTGAGAGTAGGATTTGGGCGCTGAACTAAACACCATTATTGATTATGAGTTCAGTATTGTTCATATGCTAATACCTAATAGATGATAACACTTTAGTTGTCTCTTGCAATCTCATATGGCTTATTTATCCAGTTGATTTTCTAACCGCATTTTATGTAACTCTGAATTTACATGTGTTGAACATTTTAACACATGTGTTAACGTTTTAACACATTCAGTGCGCCATCCTTACATCTTTATTATCATAACCTTTGAAGTAGAATAAAAGTTCTGATCGCCTTTATTTCCCGGCTTTCTATAAATATACCTACTACTTCTGTGGATTTTTCGGATTCGACTGCCGCATCATTTCTCCTATTGCACTGTTTATTTGGAAACTCCTGTGCACTGGTGGCCACACATAACTGAATATCTTATCTTTTAAGTAATCGTGAAAAGTGTAAGGTCCTTGAAACTCTCTTACATGCTTCAAACCCAGAAAGAGAGTGGAACAAATTCAGAAAACTAAAACGTTAAACAGTTGCTTTATCGGAGTGACTAATCACCAAATCTCTGTGCATTGAATAAAAGAACGCTAAACGCCTGCGATCAAAATGACTGCATTAGCAATCGGTAGGGAGTAAGATTGTATAAAGTATGTCCGGCGAATATGTGGATGAGCTGACTGACTGATTTCTCCTCAGAACTTTGCACAGAAGCATATCAATACGTATCGTCACACTCCATGCAGCACGTAAAGGATGACAAAAGAGATTCGAAAAAACGTCAGGCAGCAGAAAATTGAGAGTGAAGGAATAGTAACAAAGACAAAAGTGTTTCTTTGGATCTGAGAAATCACAGAGAGTGAATGCGTTTGCGATAGTAAGAACGTTTACGTACAATGTCACCGATCGTCTACAGTCAATGCTTCGTAGAATATCCAGACGCTCAACTAGCAATCCTACAACTCTATAAGTAGCTTTAATTGACGGTGATTGAATCCATGCAATGACTCCCTATTTTCGTTCAACCATCACCAATCCTGTGTGAGCTGACACTACCCATCAATTAAGACGTTGTCTATGCATGCACAACACATGTGCTGGACCAAACAGTTCACGTAGCTTCACTATTTCACCAGTACACTATCATTTCTTACCTGGCGCTTGATGCCTTACCTCAATAGCAACTATTGCCTATGAATATACATATATTTATATTTTAATTTAGTATAGTATAGTATATATCGCTTGAGTGCTTCTCAAATTACAAAATAACAAAGAAACCATTAGGAAGTCATGTTTATTTATATTTTCAGCACAAAACTACTTGTATAATTAAAAGTAATAAACAATGTTCATATATAAATTTCAATGAAATCCAATTAGGTCAGTTGCCTACTTCAACTAATCACTGTCAACTGCATGATCATCTACCTATAGAGAAATGTAATAAGATAATCAGTGTGGAACTTAAAAAGACTCATTGCATTATGAGTAGTATGAAATTTAAAAGCGAATATCGAACATGTTGCAGAAAGAACGGCTACGGACATCAGAGTGATGCAGCTAATGTCATGTTCTCATTCTCTTTAACATGCACATTTCACACACTGTAACACTATTTGCGAATGTTGTTTCTCTAGGAAATCCAATCAAGTTAAATATATTAGAAGATGCTTCCAAATGATTAGTTGAATATGAACGTCGTAGTAGAGGAACTATTTCTCTCTCTCTCATCATCTGTATTATATCACTCTTCACATTTCATCTTCAACATTTCTATTTCAAAATAATAGATAACAAGTGAAACACAACCGCTGCTCAAATGATGATAGGCCAATACACGAAATTTAGGTTTTCCTCACCATTCATCATTTTTCACACGTTGTCTATAGCTGCAATACAACCAATGAATCAATGAAAAGATGGATTTTATTAGAAGAAAGTCGCCTACTAAGAAGGAGATTACTTGAAAACATCTAATTAGGAGTGGCGTTTGCCACAGTTTTGTGCGAAATATTTCTGAAATGTATCACTGTGTTCAAGTTGGATTGTATGTGCAAAAACATTTAAATCTACTGAATTCGACCAGTTAAAGAAAAGAATTCACGAACTGTTTCCTTCTATGCAGCTGATAATGTCGATCTCAGCAGATATATCATCAAGCTGATTACGATGAAAGCAGAGAATGCATCAATGTAAACTGCTGCCTTACACTTGGGGAATTTATTAGGACTAGTTATTCATGGTGCACTGGTTGAACGCTCTTCGAGCACGTAAGTGGTCAGGGTTCGATTCTCAGTCTGGCCAACTCTTCGCCACGCCTGGACTGTAGTTGGCTGAAAAGAGGGCTAAGGTGGGGTGTGGGGTTGAAATCTTCATTCCTTGAAAATGACACAGCCACTAATGAAACTTCAAAGTCCAAGCATGAAAACCTGTGTTCACTCGACATAGAGAAGAATGAATACATATATATATATATATATTATTGGTTGCAATGTGGTTGTAACGACACTTGTTTATGAGGTTACTCAGAGATGTTACAGCTTTTTCGGTGGACATTTGCGATTATTACAAATGCTCTCGGTTGTCTTTCGATGGTGGACATCACTGTGAAGTTTCACAAAGTATTATCAAACACCAGAATACGACGCTATATACACTAAGCTGAAGTGGAAACCAGCAAGTGCAATTCAGGTGAAAATTCTTTTTTTCGGCTACTCATCCGCATCTACTCACTGCTTACATCATCACCCTAGTTTACCCGCACAGGTAGATAAACATGAACACGAAAATAATCTCAGAGATAAGCACAGTCGTATATATGCGAATTGGTTAAAAACTGTGCAGATAATCACTCACTGCATTCAAGCAAAGAACACGAAGAGAAGAAAATTAATAAATCTCATGCAAATCATCTACCTGCATTCACTCTCGGGATTTCCGCCTCGTTATAATCTAATTTAATTCAACAACATGTAAGTCGAGTGTTAGAGATTCTTGACCACTGTGAAGATATTTGTCGAGTCAGGAATGTGCTAATGTATATTATGTGTGACTTGTTGATTATCTTGTTCACACTTTAATCAAATACTCTCCAATAGTCATCTGTTGCTACTGAGATATATGATATGATATTTGACACAGTTTATATTCGCTGCTACTCTCCACACATATTTACAAGGATAATAATAATAATAGTAATTGTTATTATTCGACCTGGATTTCCCAGGTCGTTCCATGACATCATGTTTAGTCAGCTCCACGATTACCGACTATTTCACATTTTCTCTTCACATAGTGTCTCCCATATGACTCTCATGGGCTCAGCACATCACGCCATACCTCCATTCAGGTCCCATTTTGGTGCCTGCCTCGCAGGTGTTTTCCCTCCACAGTCTTCTCAGAAAAAATCTCAAATATATCTTCATTCCATTCTGCTCCACAAAGTTTTACTGAAAATTAAACTTCAAGGTCTGAGTGAAGTCACACTTCTGTCATTTGTATATTTTAGGAGCCATTTGCATATCTTCCCCTAATCTGTTTGCTTACAACAGAATTAGGAATTGAGATATTTAGTTAACTTCAAGTAGAGGCATTTCACTCACATCCCTCAGTACAGTAGTGCTTTATTTATCATCTCAATTGGTTCGAAAATACAAACGAAAAAGTTACTGCTTTCAGTAATGGAGATTTATGTGAAAGATTCTTGCAAAATTGTGTCTACTTAAAATTAGCCGTTTAGTAATCCGTGGCAAGAAAGCTTACTTGTTAGGAATGACACCATTCCAAATTGATAACACTGAAAATGAGGGAATTCGTTGACAGAAACAGTTATACAGCATGATTTAAAGTGTTGGTTCTTGAACGATATGCGAATGATGCTCACTTTCTTCAAAATTATTTCAAAATTGAACAGCAGACATGATTCATTATTTAACTCAAACAATCACTATGTGAAACCACTCACCCGGATCAAACCAAACTTTCCAGTAATGTGTATCTTTAATCGAAACAAAAGATGTTGGTTAGATTAGCGATGGCTGACAGTTTGCAAAGTGAAGCACTTGCTGAGTGGCACACGTCAACTCAATGACGAAATACATTTCTGTAGTCCGGATTATTTTCGTCTTCACAGGATGTTAATATTGTTTTGTATGTTGAGCCTTGGATTCGTGAAGTCACAGCTTAACCAAAATGTCATCATCATCACCTGCATGAAAATTCTACTACTACATGTTCAACGATTGCCACAATGACAAAAAGTATCATACGTATATCCTGTGTTGGGTATTTCTCACTAAATTTGAATTATTTCTAGTTGCTTTACTACGCAAATATAAATCATTTCACACTCTGTTTTTAGTCTGGTGAATTCCTAGATTATATTTCTTTTAAGATAAAATACTCATATCCATAATTACTCTCTTCCATTATCACTGACAATTTGGAAGTGTTCCCTTTAGTATGTAGTGCTTATCATGAAATCTCGTGCTAGCCACCTGATAACTTAATCACCTATTACAGCAAATCCATTAGTGATTGACGAAAATCGTAGTTTGGGAAGAAAAATATATCCTTATTTACAATCGCCTTTTTCTGATTCTGATTTGCTTTCAAAAACGATGAAAATTCTATTGGTATAACTCAGATAACATACCGTTTGTGGAATATGATGTGGTGAAATATCCCTTAAATTGAAACTGAGTAATCCAGTGAAATTGAGGTGTAGGTTTGTTAATCTCTCCAATATGAGCGAGTTTTTGGTTCATTATATGTTCTTGACTATACAGAACGTCTGAAACCAACGTGGACGAATAGTTTACATGAAACTCAATCAAAAGTATACTTAATGCTTCGAACAAGCCTTCACTGAATTAAACCAAACCACCAAACTTGTTCAGTGGATGGGTTTTAAATCCCGATTTATTACACAATGATATAGGTTAAATTATCTATTCCTCAAGCTTTCAAGGAATGTGTTCTTCAGCCCTTACCGGCACAGATCGATGTGTCCTCCCTGTGTACGTTTGGATATAATTTGAAAAGTGAAACGGGATTCACTATTATAGATTCGATGTTTTGGATGTTTTCAGAACAACAGAAATTAAGTTTTCTCATCTAAACCATGAAATTTAACGAGTAGCAGGTCCATTCTATATCCCTACTTTAAGTATATGTTAGATACCAAGCTTTCATTATTCCCTCTGTGGTTGTAGTTATACAACGTTGGTCACACTCAATAAACGCGAAACCAACATTCACTTTTCTATGAGGATTTTTCACATCACTAAATGTTACACTGCAAGGACATTTTAACTGAAATTCGCTGTAATTTTGTATGAAACTTCTATGTTTATGTCAATTTTGTGAAAAAAATGTTAAAACTTTTCAACTCAGATGTTCAGAATGTCTAATTTCTTTTGCCAACAGATTGCATTATGGTCTGGAGCTATCTGTTTTACATATTGCCAAGGGCCTGATTTTAAGTGTTACTTTTTATTGAGCTTCGTTATTCTGGAAGATTTGTTAACAATTATCGCCTGCATCTATGTCAAAAGATTCAAACCAGTGGTGATAATAGTTCTGATATCTGTATCGATCGCTTTTCTGATAACTGGAGCAGTTTTGTTTTTTTTAGATATGCGTCAGGTAATTCCACTGAAATATCAAATTATCCTTTTTATTCTAAGGCTTTAACATAACTAGAACTGTCAACTAAATATTACTATTACTAACGCGAAATTCCAGCCTTATACCTATCTCTGTATTCTTGAGACCTTACATCTTTGCATAACCATAGGAGGAGAAACTAGGTGTATTTATGCAGCAATTCAAGAACTGAAGTACATTCGCCTATCTGAGAAACAGTATCGCACTTATTTGAAATTTTAAAATACAAATTACTATGCAATTCTATGATAATGACGAAACATCCTATTACACAGTGGTAAGAAATTTTAAACTTAAATTCTTGTGAAAAGATGCGTTTAACTGTTGCCTAGTTTATTTCACTGATTCATTGAAATTTTCAGAAAGCTGCGTTGTTGTACATACATTTTGCAGTTTTGTTCCACAGAACAACACTCAGCTTTATAACCAGGTTACTGAGGTTGAATTATTTTGTAAGACTGTGTTAATTCCTTTCCCAGTGATTTCATGTCATTTCTTCTCTTGTGTAAACATTTATACTACTTAACTTTATTGAGTAGCGCAAGTTGTATTTATTAACTCTTAACCATCACTATTGAAGTTTATCTCACCCGACGTATTTACAATCTACTACATGTATAATAAGTACTTTCTTTTGATCGAATATTATTTGCTGTGTATGCGTTCCTCGTATACCCTTAACCGTTGAACATTGTTTGTCCGTATTCCTTCATTCTGTGTCTGGCATCACGCGCTGTTTGAATAACAGGTTGACTGCCTCTGACAAAGCTCTGCTCTTTTTACTGAACGACGATTATTGGCTGTGTTTTTTGAAGGCATTCAGCCACAGACTGCTCACAATTGTGGTTTTTATGTAATGTGTCCAATCTTGTGTTCAGTATAATACAATGTGAAACTAGTAAGTTTTGTTTCCGAATTGTGTTGCAGAATCTTTTTCAAATAATAAATATTCGAATACTGACATCATAAGTTCTTTCTAGTTGATGTCAACTGGCTTTTTTGTTCTAATTCTGTCTCAGGTATTTCACAGTTTCATTAGAGTACACTCAATACTTCTGTGTTTTCTGATATATTATAAAGTAAAACAGTTTCATTGACTGAATTAGGATTTGAACATTTTTTATTGCAGATATTCACATCAGCTATGTACACAATTTAAAAATGAGATTTTAAAGTTATGTTTCAACGTTCGCTTATATCGGAGGGTCAATAGATTTTTACTCCCATCTGGGACAGGTGTTCATTCATTCTTACTGAACATGCTCTTATTTGATACTATGAGTACAGGTGAATTTATCAATACCAACGTCAGAGGCGCTACATCAGATTTCACGAGAGTCTCTTCGTTCCATCTTTTTGTATACTACTACCTTTTGTCCGCATGAGTTGCTATAGCTAAGTCAACTTCCAGAGTCTTGGTTCTATATGACCCGGCTAGTATGTACAATGCTGAGTTTTCACACACCTATAAAATATTTGGGACAGGCGAACCAGTGTGACATGTGTCTGACCTAATATTTCTTTCAGGGTCTCATGTAAACTGAAGTAATTTATCCAACGGATTCCAATATAATTTCCCTCTGAAACGCTTCTTGGTAACGGACGCCACTGCTACTCCAGTTTATATAGTCTTATGGACATTTTATTCATTCCTCATGTTCCATGTGAAGAATAAGTCTTCAAGCTTTAACGTGTCAGATGTGGTCGTGTTGAACTTCCAGTGAGTTAGGTGATCCAGCTCACGCTAAATCCGAGTTTACTGCAGACTGAGCTGTTGTGAGCTGTGAGTCGGCCAGGAATCAAAATCCATGCATCGTGTTTTGCTGACGAGTTTCATAACTTCAAATTCGAACTTCACAAAAACCTGTTCGCTAGAATCAGCCTAGTTCAGCCATCAGGATAAATCCATGTAACATAATTCCTTCGCATTGGTAAATTTGTTAAGCTTAATTTTGTAACAGGTGCACCACAACGCTGTAGTATAAGTCAGAGTTCAATGTTTCACCCACAGTTGTGAAACTTTTTCTTTTTCAAATAAAGCAGCTAGTGAAAATTACCTTCTAAGCCTTGTTAATTGCAACCCACCGTGTTTATTGTATTCCAAACTCTTAGCTATTTACTCATACAAGAGATAATTGTATCGATTTTATGCAAAGAAGTACAAAGTGCATAGGTGAAAACTCAGTTGAATAATAGTCACTGTGAAACAACTAATCGTTAAACGTAACTTATCAAATAAGCCGTGAAATATCAAGGAAAAGTACTGTAATTCTACATCACTATCGAAGTTAAACTATTTTCAGCCAGCAAATTGAAACACAAAACGCTTCAGTTCTAAACTTGACATGATAACATAAAAGTGCCAAAAGTGAAATTTTCATAATAACTGAGAACGAGACGACTGATTTGTAATTGATATTTATACTTCCAGTTGCATTTAGCAATGTCGGTTTTAGAATGCTTACCATCTGTGGTAAATTCTATATGCTGAGAAAATCTTAAGATTATGTAGGCTCATAAGGGTTAACAGTGGCCCTTATTTATTTCGTAAGATATGAAGCTTGACTCTGAATTGGTTGTTACAAATTCTTTTGTTTAAAAGAGACTTCTGACTTATGCCTATGAGCAGCCTGTCCTCGATTAAAAACGATTGAGAATCGATAGCATATGACAATAATAGAACTGATTTTGACTAAATGTGATTAAACTAAGTTAATTCTGTATTCAGTGAAATATGAGGAATAATGATTACGTCTACATTTACTTTTTTGATCTGTCAAGGAAATGCGCCATAATAAATAAATAGGTAATCTGAATTTGCACTGGAGGCAAATAACATTGTACTTTTATTTTAGGCAAATTCATGCATCATAGGAGACATAACGATGCTCAATTACCGAATATCTTCCCAATTGCTACAAACAAGAACGTTCAGTTATACCAGACTACAGCCTGAAAGAGGAGTTACATCATTGATGCTGAAACATCAAATACCTTCACTGAATGAAGTAACAGGTCGCCAACAAAGCTCAAATGCATAAGCCGTACCCTCACAGCTGAGATAAGAATGTCAAACTGTCAACATCTGTTGAGCAGTGATTGATTCTGTCTATTTGAAATTCCCTTTAGTCTGATTCATTAGACAGATTTCAGTTAATCGGGGATCAGCACATCATATTCCAAATATAATGCTCATATATGCACGTGATAGTGCATGTTCGAACTTTCCCTGAATACAAGGCTCAAAAATCTTTCTTTTGAATGCTGATGTTCCAAGTTAGACTGTTTAGGCGTAAAAAATCATTTATGGTGCGATTGACTGAGTTATGCTAAATCAACTCTATCGTGAAAATAATAGATTTGACGAGTTGCCACTTTTCATGCAAGAATTATGCTATAAAAAGGAAGTTATAAAACCGTCTCAAATACTAAATACCTTCTGAAAACCCTAGGCAATGCTAAATGTATTCAGAGTTCAAAAGCGTGGTACACTGGCAACATACAAAATCCGTGCAATTCAAAGAACAAAGCTTATGACTACCTTATAGGAATACATATACGAATTTATTCATATATATAAATATATATTTATGTAAGTATCAGCGAAAGTTAATTCATGCATGCCTCTTTTCCTGTTTATATCATTGAACTGAAGGTGCTCCATATTCACCAGATTGCAAATGGACAAATCCACTAAGATTTCATCTAACAAGACATTTCGAAATCACCAGACTAACATTTTCCATAGAATATGAATGAACGAAAAGTAGAAGAGATTCAAGTTTATGAATATTTATTTATCATAAATGAAATCTCATAACCAGAGCAGAAATATTAGTTCACTTGTGCATTCGAACACGATCCCTCAGATTTGTCAAAAGGAGCATACATTGCTGCAAACATCATAAGCATTTCCAGGCATAGACAGAATGCTCGAAATATTATTGTACAATATACATCTTTAAATGAGATGCACAAACGTATTCTATTCACCGTCAAGAAAATAGCCTACATAGTAAGAAGGTTGAGCGATAACAAATAATTTATAAAAAGCAGTGAAAATAATTACTTATCCAAAATAATTGCCTAATTAATAAATATTAGTAAAATATGCCTATTTGCATAAAAAACTGAACTGGATGTACATCTTTCAGGAAAGTGTTTTCATTTATATCTTACTTGATTCACACAGGACCAGATATCATATACCACACTATTGCATCAGATTTAACAAATAACAGATACACAAAATAAATATTGTCCACTTAATCTACTGACTAAAATTTTTCACCTAGTGGGCTCACTGTATTCGCTTTTCATCTTATTTTTATGTCTTATACACAAAGAAAATAAGGAGTTATGCGAATTGTGAGCAGTGAGCTATATGAAAGAATTCATATTCAGAAATTTAATGATAAAATGGTCAAGTTATCAACACATTTTGAACTGAACTGTATATGCAGGATATTAAGAACATATGAGTGAAGTGAATTTCACTGGAATCAAAATCTTGTTCTTGTTTAAGAGAAAATTGATAAGTGCTTTTTTAATTTTTTTTACGAATATATATTTGAAAGAAACTTACCAACACCATGGCGACAGTGAAGCAAACCCCAACGGAAATCCATAGTGCCTGTTGAAAAATTCAAATAAAGTGAGGAAATTTGTTTAAAATACATAAAATGAAGTTACAGATTATCAGGTCTCTGAAAGCAAAGTTTTCGTTGAATCAACCTCGCTATACAAAACCATGGCTAGTGGTCGCTGAAATTATGCACTCTAAATAACTTTGCCGTATAGCAGTTTGCAACTAAAATTAGCAACCGAAGGCCGATGTCTTTCAAATACTAACAAAACCAACGTCTTAGTTAGTTGTAGGGTGTCTCATGTAATACTATAAACGACCACTATAATAGGCTTGAAAATATCTCGGTAATTATTGTGACAACCGTCACGTCGTGTGAACGTTACTTCAAGATATGCTAAAATCAACAGAAATAATGAAGAACATAATTGAAATGCCATCGTCTAACATATTTTGCTATCCGTAACCTTCGAGTCACTTTATTTACAGTGAGCAATCAATTCATATTTCTTTATTGTAAGTAAAACCGCCTCATATATACAATGAAAACATCATAAATCAAGTCACGAGTTTCAGAAGAAGTGATGATTTCCAATAATCTTACTGTCAAATACTTGACCTCAACTCGTGTTCAATGAAAATATTTGAAAACAAGTCGAAAATTTCATACCGCATTTGTTGAGTGTTACCTGTTCCTTTTTTCCTGAAATGAATTCGATACTGAACAAAATAAGTCCAATCACGACTGAAACACACAAAATTGAGAAAAGTATAATGGTTACTCGAAATTTCAAATCTCTCAGATATAGAGCCATAAAGATCACAATCGCAGTCAATGCAACTGTCGAACCGGCTGCCGCCAAAGCAGGGACCCAATCAATAGTATTGAACCTGGTGGTGAAACCCATCGAACATAGTACGAACTGAAATGAAGTAAAGTGTTGCATTGGTAGATTATTGTAATGAACTACATATCAATAGAGGCAGATTTGTTGATTGTGTTGGTCCTATTATGGTACTGTAAAATTTTGTTGAAGTACTAGTTAAGAGTTTTTTATTTACACTCTTGACTACTCATTGTCGTCACTAAACTACAAAACAATACATGATCACCTGAATAGAACATCATAGATAACACCATTTCATTTACTGCAATCACCTTGTAGAACTTCTTTATTTCGCGATATATGAATACATCTAGATATATACATAAAGGATTGAAATGTATACCTTAGCACAAGATACATTCTCCAGCAATAAGTAATATCGCTGTGAAAATGTCTTTAGCAAAACTTAACATCTTCTTGTTTGTCTGCTTTCTAAAATCGTTGAAATGGATTTCAATATCTCCTTTGTGTTCAAATATGGACGACGCCGAAACGTCCACATCAATTTCGTAAGGCGATTTTCATTGTGAAACTTATACCATCATCATTTGTTTATTTTTACTCTTTAAATGCACTATAAAATCATTGCACACACTCACAAGTTGTATAAGTACGAGATTTGCATCCATTTACTTGTTAATCTATTCAAACAAATCTAAAGCATGTCTGACTTTGCATAGCAGGCTTTTAACGGAAAAAAATGCTGAAAATTGGATGGACGGGTGTACGATGTGCAGACAACTAATTGTGGAGATAATGTTTTCAAAGTGCTCAAACAATGAATAATAAATGTGTCTGAAATTCATTCCTCTTATAAGAATTTCTTGGATTTACGTGGTTAAACGACACATGTCATCCAGAAATATAGACAAGCGTATTGTCGCTGAATTCCTCAAAAATTGTAACTTGCGTTTCCAAATCCTATTGCATAATCCCCTAATTTACAAATAGAGAGAAATAATAAATACACTGTGGTTTACTTGCTTTGCTTGTATGTGTGACAGTTGTATTTGTTTCAGTCGTTGTGATGCTTGCATCACTTATCCTCTTGGACCTTCTGGAACATACTTCGCCGTGAGCCTACGACTGACGTTTTCTTGCAAGAAACTGTTCAGCCAGAGCGTGAAAGACAAGCTGTCGCATTGGGCCACCTCAACATGCATATACCAGTTTACTTGCTCTTGTGGAGCTGAGTACATCGGCCGTACCATGCGCCGACTTGAAAAACGCGCACGCGAACACTACTCAGCCTGGCTAGTAAAAGGAGACCGAAAACGTGTATACAGTTCAGTGACAGAACATCTGGTCAACTCAGGACATTCAGCGCCTTTCGAAAAATCCTTCAAAGTAATATACAAAATTCAATCAAACCTATCAAAGGGAGTCAAATCAAGACATTTGGACATAGCTGAGGTGTTAGCCATCCAAAAGCTCAAACCCACACTTTGTATCCAAAAGAAATACATTCAACCCCTATCCCTGCCATGGCCATCATAAACAGGTTAATTTATTTTAGTAATGACGATCTCATCACCTTTCTTATATAAACTTCCTGTTTATTCATGTTATTTTAAGTTTGTCTTAATTCCTGTCTACACTACCATATTTTCATATCCACTCTTCTTGTTTATCTTGTCATTTTACTATTTCTACATATTTAATCCCTGATTGCATAAACAATTATTCATCATATTAGTTTTTATCCAAACATCCTGTATATTTTGATATTTCTACATTTCTAACCCCCAATTGCACAATGTCAGTCTTCTTAGTTATTATGATACTTTATTTGAGTTTTACCCATCCCCCCTGTTTGTTATGTCATTTTAATTCGTAATTGTAATTTTTTATTAATTTGACCCCTAACCAGAAATTATTCTGGAACTTTCCTATCCATTTGATATAAATACACGAATGTACAGCCTAGATGATGACTTCGTCGAAAAGAAAATTTTCTTCGCTGCAATTGTCCTTTTATTAACTCCTATGACCCAATGTGTATATTCCGTGATTTACTGCCTGTTGATAATCACCCAACATATCACATATTTTGTAGTTATACAAAGAGAATAAATATACCGAAACGCATTATATACAAAATGAACCGATTTCTTGTCTTTAATGGAAAATGAATGTTTATCACTTCCTCTCATTTACTTGCAGAAAACATCAATTATACTTTCTGGATTAATCGTCATTTCCGCTATATCGATAGTAAGTCAGATGAAGAATTTTGTGAATTTTCATGACTCATGCTAATCAACAACTTCGATGAATATCGTCTTCTATGTCACTACTATATCCTGATTAGATATTTTCAGATTAGTCGTTCCGTTGGACATAGGTAATTGTGTGTCTCTCACAGAATTACAAAGGGCATTTCAAAGGGATCACGTATTTAGTGGCTGCACGAATGGATGATATCCAGATGTTTTACTTGAACTAGAAATGAATGAATAGACAAAACTGACGTATGGATTCTCCGCCTCTAAAATTTGCATGAATTCTTAAGTCTACTCGACTCACGTCAGCTGAGGGCACTTACGGAATTTCACTTTCCATGTGCTGAATTCAATTTAGATTTGCTGTTTGAAAGCTCAATCATGTACTTTGTAATGTGGTTATATTTCGTCCTGAGCCAGATGAAATCCGTAATTCATGCATATTATCGCGCAAACTGCCCAGTGTACGGAATCATCTGATCTTCCTACGCGTACTGATGAAGAGTCCCAAACTAGGACGAAACAGCTGTCCAGTACTCCCAGGTTTTCCAGTGGTTCTCTAACTGATGTCAGCTCATGATGAAATCCTCCATGCAACCAAACAAAATCCCCACAAAACCAATACTTGAAAATAAACTAAAACTGATAAAATATCTGCAAGTCATTTCGGGAGAGAGAGACGTAAGAAACAAAAGAAAAGAAGTTGAAGTAGTCACTTTTTTCAGATCGATTCAATGACAGTTATTCCCTGGAACTATTTGATGATGTTCGTAGCTTCTCCTGCGTTTCTGTTAATGAGGTTCGCGTTCTGTGTTCCCTTTGAGGAAGTGAAGCAACTTGATTTCGAATGCCAATTCGAAAATCCTTTTGACCAATTTGTAGGGATATATATGCTGCTTCATGTAACAGCGAAAGCTGGTTGAAATCAAAGATGGTTGACAATGCTCATCAACTTCGAATCATCTCGATCAATCAAAAGTCGCATACTATCAAAGAACCTAGCAGATCTTCCCATAAGCTCCAACGAGACAACAATGTTGTTATTTTCCCATTTGACAAAGTGGATTGAGAGAGTGATACTAATGGACAAGGTGGATCACATAGCGAAAATGCATCAATTTCTCTTTGATGAACCCTAATTCAAAGTGAATAATCATTCTGAAGATCGAACATTGCCAACCGACAAAAAAGTTGTGCAGCGTTTACAGCAACTTTTCGAAAATAAATACACTGATGCGAATGCATATAGGAATATCAAACCGACTGAATCACAGTTCCCCACGTTTTACGACTGTGTCGGAAGAAAAAGAAAATCAGAAGTGCCATTGTATGCTGCAATCTCAATCATAAATTCACCATAGCATAAATTAGCACAGCTGCTATGTGAATTATTGCAGCCCTTGTGAAAACGCTTTAAAACGTATACAGTTTCTTATTAATTTCAGTTTGCCAAGCAAATAATTGATGTCGATGTATCTGATAAGCATCTTTTCTCTCTCTCTCCATGTTACCTACCGTTTTCACAAACGTGCCAGTCGTTGAGATTTTTTACTTCATATGTAGAGAAGCTGAAGCTCTACCCATCCCAACATCGAAATTGAGGAATGTGTTGCTAGTTCCGCTTAAATTGTCTAATTGCAATTCTATGGGCGCATATTCCATCAAGTTGGTGGTGTTGCAGTAGGAAACCTCCTTGGAACACTTTTCGCAGATTTATTCTTATCACTTCTGGAAGTTAGTATTTAGCATCAATATATGCAACAAATGGAAGTATACTCAAGATATGTTGATGATAATTTGATTGTCTGTGAAAGTAGATCAAAAGCTGAAGGCTCGTTCATAAAGTTCAACTCATGCAATCCGAATCTCAACTTTACGACAGATCATGAGGAGAATAGTATTAATAAATTCGTAAACGTTTCTCTAGTGAAAATGACTGATAGTACATTCAGAAGATCTGTATTTAGAAAGTCTTCATTGACAGTACAGGACATACAATTCAAAAGTTGTGTTTCAACCTAGTGAAAAAGTAATTAGTGAGAGCACTGTCCAATAGAGCACGAAAAATTTGCTCTTGCAGTCCGATTGAGCATGAAATAAAGGCTGTGTAGGATATTTTATCTGAGAATGCATATCCCGAGAAGTTCATCAATAAATACCTTAGAAAAATGAACCCCTGCGAAACCATTCAAACAGTTCCAAAGAAGTCCGTCTATATATATTTGTCATTCAAAGGAGATGATGTGGAAGAGGTAATTAAACGAAGACTCGAAAAAGCTATCAAGAAGTCTAATTATACTGCAAATCTCGTCTTCCTTAACATCACCAAGTGCGATTGCTTAAACAATCTAGGAAAGACCAGTTGCGAATCTGCGACATTTCAAACTGCGCATTTCATTTTGAGTGTGTTTGCAGAGGCAAATACAAAAGTCGTACTGAAAGGCGATTGTCTGCTGGCATGATGGAATATTATCCAAAGTGGCTGAGAACAGATGAAGTCAAAGTGCCACAATGTTCACAAAAACAGCATGTTGTGAACTACGAACATGATATCGACGCTGTCAAGTCATTCATCGTTGTCAGCAGACAAAGAATCAGTAAGATGCTTGCAATTGCAGAGGCTTGTGCAATTCGAGTTTATAAACCAGGTCTCTGTGTAGATTATATACTTTATATTATATATTATTAACACTTTGTTATAACTTTTATTATTATTCCTGATTCATTTTGAAACTTTTTTTTCAGTAGCATTATCGTAACTCGTTTCAACACTATTAATATTATTATTCCTATTATAATGAATACTAATCAGTTCGTAAATCTTCATATATTAAAGTTCTTTCTCTGATGATAACTTGTTTATCTAAGTGACACAATTAAAGCGTAATGCATTTCAAATTTGTTTCGGGAAATAAATGTTCCCAATACAATTATGCATTCGCTTGATTGGCGATGAATGCAGAGAATATCATGAACTGACACTAGTCAGAGAACAACAAAATCAAGCAGAACTCAAAAATTCAGTAAATTATTACCTTGTGCTCATAAACTCATAAACGACTGGTCCACTAGACGACTAATTTATCGAGAGAATACTATCATCACTGCTCAGTCATTCTATCATCCTGATTTTTATTATACAAAGTGAATGAGGAAAATATTCACTCTATAATATTATGGTATGTTTTTGCAGCAAATCAGTAATTAGCTGCCACAATCCATCACAGTGCATGAGACAATTTACACAAGCAGAGTACAATGTACTGACAAAGTGAATTGCCATACTACTCAGCAAACTGTTAACACTATGCAGACGTTTTAAAGAAGATTATTATTCAGTGAGCTTATTAAATTAGCATGCAATTCAAAAGATAAGTATGTGTGTACAAATACATGGAGCCATATGGAAGGATGAATAGAGGTGGAAGGTTTATTAAACTCTGCATATCCATGGCTTGCCTTCTCATCTCCGTTACATGAAAGTTGTTCACGTCGTTCTGTCAACGAATTGAATGACGAGTCAAAGAATTTAAATTAATGTGGAAGCGTAATTTGGGACTGTTGTGAGTTGACAATACAATTCTCAAAGATTGCAATGAATACCCTTAGCTATAGTCAGTGTGTGAGCTACGGCATGTTACGTGTGTTCAAATCCAGTTGAAATGGAATGGGAACTAATGTAGTCAGAGATAGCTTTGAATTGTGCATTTGGCCTCAGTGCTACTGTGTTGAGAGCTGGCAATCAAGAGCGATCGTAAGATGCAGCAATAATAAGACAGTATGGATAAAAAACATATTTTAGGACAGGAGGCTTGTTCTATCCCTCGAAACCACTTTCCCAATGACAAATTATTGCGAAGTGCAGTAAAGAAATTCTCTCATGAACAGTAATACCAAATAATCCAATTAACTGAGCAAAGTTGATTTTCTGTCGCATAAAACTTTGTTCGTTTTACTGCGTCGTGTCTTTTGATAAAGATGATGGATGAGTCTGCGAATAAAGCATGCGAGTTAATAATTTTTCTCTGCAATTCGTTGTTGTACTCAACAGCATTTCAAACGATTTTCTTAGTACATCAGGATGACAACCGTTCTCGCATCATTAGTGATGTGATCAGAGAGATTTTCAACACTTCGACTCAAAATGTTTAATGTCTATCGTGTGTTCGCTTATGAATTTTGGTGAAGCAGATAGTTTCAAGTAACAAGCTTATCTCTTTCTGATTCATAATATTCTGTTAGCGCCGAAGGAGCAAGTGAGTCAATTCGTGCAAATTCGAACACATGATTGACATCTGATTCAAATAAGTTGCCAAAAATCATGTCAACAACATGAGCTTTGTTATCTGCGTATGCAAAGAGATTGCTTGAAACCCAAAAGGCCCTCAACAAATACTGACAGAAATATTTGTTAAGTGCAGTCGAATATCTGCTGTTCGGCTTCAAAATTACTTTGTCCAGTCGACAGTTTGCATCACAATCATCAAGTCAACACAAAGAGTTCAAGTTAGAATGCACCCTTTGTCGTCCTTTAAATATGTTTTGCTTATACAATTACATAACGTATAAACTATTAGTAAACTCTGGACACTATTCAGTGAGAACATTTATCTAGTGAAGCTGTTCATCAGCAGATCCCCTTTAATCATAGATTAGTATGTATAGAATGATGAAGTAAAAAAGATCGATTGTGCAATATTGTTATTTATTAGTAGGCTTTGAGAAAATTGTTTGATATTACAGAGTCCAACACCACATGTTATAAGTGAAAGTAAAAAGAGTGTCTATTATTTCTTGTCGTGTAATACGAAAAAGTAAAATTGTTCTTCTTTGAAATGATGCAAGAGAATAAGTTATTCAGTCACTGCAACGCGAAGATAGGCCAAAGTAACTGCTAGGTGGATTCACAAAAAAAAACAAGAATTGGATGTTGATTAGTGCGAAAAATGATGACTTTTATCGAAACAATAGAACAAATTTACAAGCAAAATCACAAATGTTAGTTGAATGAATATTTTGTTAAGAAAATACATTTGTAAAATGAAGCGAGAGAAATCTTGAGTGATATAATTTCAACTTTCCGAAAAATAC
This sequence comes from Trichobilharzia szidati, assembly GCA_944472155.2. Lineage (NCBI taxonomy): Eukaryota > Metazoa > Platyhelminthes > Trematoda > Strigeidida > Schistosomatidae > Trichobilharzia > Trichobilharzia szidati. The sequence goes on from OX235276.1 coordinate 96,549,418, forward strand.
AAATATTACAATAATTGTGGAAATTGAAGAAAAATTCCTAGCAAGTGAAATAAAAAATAAATGGAAAATTAACCATAATAAATCAAAAAAAGTTAGACTCACGAGAAAAAAACATTAATTTGAAGTTAATAAATAGGTCTCGACTTGTTAACTAAGAAAATAGGAAAGAAAACAGACAGGACGTTTAGTCTGCGACAGAGAAGCACACGACAATTCATCAGTAATTACAACCGGGTGTGAGAGTGTGCTGACCAAGCAATTCAACACTGGCTTCTGCTCACACCACGTGGTTGACGCTTTCGAATTCTGGTCTCCACAGTTTTGGCTTCCCCGAGTAGCCTGAATTACGGTCTACTGAGAGTTCAGTTGTTCCGATAGAAGTACAACGAGGAATTACTCTCATAAATATATCAGAGATGCAACGTTTGAATTTACTCAGGATGCGAAAAAGATCTTTTTGCAATTTATCAGCAAACTTTTGACAAAGGTATTCATTCGAATTCACAATGTGAAATGAACAATTCTGCTGCATCTGTCCTAGTTATTTCACTTATAGATTCCAATTATTCATTGGGCATGATTCTGTTTATGTCACGTCGGATGAAAGTAATTCTCGTGAGTGCAACATGACTCTCCGTAACATTATCATCTATACCTATACAGTCAACATATTTTGAGCGAACAAACATTCAAAGTACATTCATTGGGATGAAAGCATATATTGACTTATTTTCAATATCATAAAATTATTTAAGTATGTGTTGAAAAATGTTCACAAAGTTCATCCTAGGCGTATTTTCACTTTATCAGGTGTATATTTGTAATTGCATGGTGATAACTGTGTAATCATAATTTCACCAGCAGTTTATAGGTTGTAATCCACAATAACTTTGCTCAACATGTAATTTTCAAATCCATGTCAAGACAGCATGTGGCATTTCCTGAAGTGTCAAATCCTCATGAAGCTGATATTTAAAAGTTTTTCAAATTTTTCTGTGTATTATTATGTAAAAAAAGTTTTCAACAGTGATACTTACAGTTATAGTTCCTTATCGCATCATTCAAAAAATCTATATTCAAAATAAATGCACATATTTGAAAGGTTTCAAATGCAGCTATTTATGTAAATACACAGGCTAAATAACACAAAAATTGCCAGTTCATTCTTTCTTTCTGAGGACATAAGCATACAGTGAATATCACTTTTTCACAATACTAGTTTGTGTCATTGCACAACGATTTCATAATTTGTTGTGCCTATGCAGATCGGTTTTGTACACTATTGAATTTAATTCACGAATGGTGAGTTGAAACACTCTGTTCAGAAACCAGTAACAGCCTAAGAGTCTTTGTGATGATTGCTTCTATTTGTGATTAGCGTGATTGTCTACTGACAAGATGGACGAGAGATTGAAGACGAAAGAAGAAAGAAACTTTCATTCTCGACTGGAGGAGATGACGTCTGTGTTTGAGAAAGACACGACAAGCTAGTAGTGATTACAACCATGTCCGACAGTATGCTGACTGTGCAGTGCAACACTGCTTTCTGCTAACACTATGTGGTCGGTTCATTTGAATTCTCATCTCCACCGAACTGACTTCGACAAATCGCCTGCATTACAATCTACTGAGAGATCGGGTGTTCCGTTATGGTCACAGAGAGTTACGCCCACGCGAACTATTTAGACAGGCACAGTTTGAATTTACTCAGCATGTGCCGAATGACATTACACACCTTGTCTGTGTCCTCACACTCAACACATTTGAAAATCCCCGATATCATGGCTACTTCTGTTGCATCTCCCTAGTAAATTTTATTTCTTCTCTCCATTTATTCATGTCAGTATTCATCAGTTTTTTATGTCACTTCGGTTGAAACATTCTCTCGTGAGTGTATCTTCACTCTCCGTAATACTATCATCTATATATGCGTCGGTGGCATAGCGGTTAGGACGCTCGCCGACCGTGCATATGGTCTGGGGTTCGATCCCCGGCCGA
>OX235276.1:96551915-96581585 GCA_944472155.2 Trichobilharzia szidati
CAACGCGAATAAATCAAGAGCAACTTTAAATAAACTGAAGGCTGAAACAAGCAAAATGTTACAGTCAATAAAAGAGAAGCTCGGTGTATCACTTTGGTTTACTCTGGCTCCGAAAAGTTGCAGCCCCTGTAGATTTTATGGTTTACCAAAAATACACAAATCAGATGTTCCATTACGTCCTGTAGTGGATTTTACCAATTCTCCAACATACAAACTTTCTAAATACATTTATCGAATTCTTAGTCCATATGAAATGAAAGTGGAGCATGGAGTGAAGAATTCGTGTGAATTTAAGAGGAGAATAAACTTGACTAATATTGAAGAAGATGAAATAATGGCAAGTTTCGATGTTTATTCATTATTCACGAATGTTCCCGTTAATGATTCTTTAAGTATTATTCATAATTTACTTATTGCTGACGACGAACTCAGTGGTCGTTGTCCTTTAAACCCGAGCGAAATTATGAAGGTATTCGAATTGTGTCTTCGATCCACGTTATTTACGTTTAAAGGGGTTCTTTACCGTCAAACAGGAGGCATAGCTATGGGATCACCAGTATCTCCGCTAGTCGCCAATCTATTTATGCACTCATTAGAAACAAATGCAATTATGAGATGCCCTAGTCCCTCAAAGATGTGGTTAAGATACGTAGATGATACCTTCATCATAATCAAACGTAGTTTGTTAAATGAACTGTTTCACTTAATAAACAATATATCAGAAACTATTAAGTTCTCCAAAGAGGCTGAATCCGATGAGAATGAGTTGGCGTTCCTGGACTGTTTAGTACAAAGAAAATTAGATGGAAAATTTAAAATAAACATTTTTAGAAAGCCGACAAATTCGGATAGATACCTAGATTACCATTCAGCTCATCCATTTACCACCAAAGTAACTGTGGCCAAGAATCTGATCAACAGAGCCGAACGTCTAGTTACTGAGGAGGAAGATATGAACAAGGAATTAAAATTGGTTCAATCCACTCTTGAATCAAATAATTATCCAAAATCCTTCATAAATAGATATTTAAAATGTGAAGATAAGGATGAATCAAAACCTGTTGCTAAGAATTGGGTTAGTACAGCGGTGATTCCTTACCGCAAACAAACTTCCGACGAAATAAAGCGAATCCTTAACGACCATAATATACGAGTGTATTTTCGTGCATCAAACACCTTACGCTCATTACTGATTAAGGTTAAGGATAAAATAGAACAAGAAAACCAGCAAAACTGTGTATACCAGATCAATTGTGGGGATTGTAACGCCGTATATGTAGGAGAAACTTCCAGACAGGTAAATGTAAGGGTGAAAGAGCATAAACAATGTCTAAAGGTGGTTCCAAAGACCTCTGCAGACTTGAAGAAGCTAGAAAACAACTCAGCGATTGCACTGCACTCGATAGAAACGGGACACAAAATCGACTTTGATAAGACTAAGGTTTTACAGAAAGGTTTTGGTTCATATAAAGAAAGACTGACTGCAGAAGCCCTACATATATGGGTGAATCCCAACAGTTTGAACAGACGTGAAGGTGTGATCTTAGCTGATGCATGGCAAATCCTGACTAATAATAAATAAATTGGATATGTTTCAACAACTAGTCACACTTGATCAAATTCCCGATTGTCTACGTCCTTGTATGGAGAGAATAACAAATCTATAAAATTATATTATAATTGTTTAAAAAACATCTCAATTATTTTGTAACTATCCGGTGGAATCTTGATCATAGCTCATATGAGAATAACAAATGTTTTATGACTGTTCACCCACACACATACACACATGCACACACACCATTGATACTGCATAACACATATACACATATATTTTAACAAAAGTAGACTAATTTTGATAGCCTGAGGTCAAATTTTGATCACAGTTCGTATTAAAGATTTTGTTTTGTTTTGTTTATTATACATGTTGATGCCTGTTTATGGATTCACATGACAGGACTAACAATTTAAAACAAGAGATGTACTTTCATATATAAACATACTATTTTATTAATTTATTTATTATACATGTTGATGCCTGTTGCATGACTCATGATTGGACAAAATTGAAAAACATGAATTGTTCCTTTTATATATAAACCTGTTTATTTTAATTCGATTAATTTCCCTGAAGAAGTTCGGACCAGATTGCCGAACGAAACGTTGGAATTAATCATTTCAATTTCGCTGAGATTTTACAAATATAATTTTATAGATTTAGTCAGAGATAGCTTTGAATTGTGCATTTGGCCTCAGTGCTACTGTGTTGAGAGCTGGCAATCAAGAGCGATCGTAAGATGCAGCAATAATAAGACAGTATGGATAAAAAACATATTTCAGGACAGGAGGCTTGTTCTATCCCTCGAAACCACTTTCCCAATGACAAATTATTGCGAAGTGCAGTAAAGAAATTCTCTCATGAACAGTAATACCAAATAATCCAATTAACTGAGCAAAGTTGATTTTCTGTCGCATAAAACTTTGTTCGTTTTACTGCGTCGTGTCTTTTGATAAAGATGATGGATGAGTCTGCGAATAAAGCATGCGAGTTAATAATTTTTCTCTGCAATTCGTTGTTGTACTCAACAGCATTTCAAACGATTTTCTTAGTACATCAGGATGACAACCGTTCTCGCATCATTAGTGATGTGATCAGAGAGATTTTCAACACTTCGACTCAAAATGTTTAATGTCTATCGTGTGTTCGCTTATGAATTTTGGTGAAGCAGATAGTTTCAAGTAACAAGCTTATCTCTTTCTGATTCATAATATTCTGTTAGCGCCGAAGGAGCAAGTGAGTCAATTCGTGCAAATTCGAACACATGATTGACATCTGATTCAAATAAGTTGCCAAAAATCATGTCAACAACATGAGCTTTGTTATCTGCGTATGCAAAGAGATTGCTTGAAACCCAAAAGGCCCTCAACAAATACTGACAGAAATATTTGTTAAGTGCAATCGAATATCTGCTGTTCGGCTTCAAAATTACTTTGTCCAGTCGACAGTTTGCATCACAATCATCAAGTCAACAGGAAGACATCAAGTTAGAATGCACCCTTTGTCGTCCTTTAAATATGTTTTGCTTATACAATCACATAACGTACAGACTATTAGTAAACTCTGGACACTATTCAGTGAGAACATTTATCTAGTGAAGCTGTTCATCAGCAGATCCCCTTTAATCATAGATTAGTATGTATAGAATGATAAAGTAAAAAAGATCGATTGTGCAATATTGTTATTTATTAGTAGGCTTTGAGAAAATTGTTTGAGAGTCCAACACCACATGTTATAAGTGAAAGTAAAAAGAGTGTCTATTATTTCTTGTCGTGTAATAAAAAAAGTAAAATTGTTCTTCTTTGAAATGATGCAAGAGAATAAGTAATTCAGTCACCGCAAAGTGAAGATAGGCCAAAGTAACTGCTAGGTGGATTCACAAAAAAAACAAGAATTGGATGTTGATTAGTGCGAAAAATGATGACTTTTATCGAAACAATAGAACAAATTTACAAGCAAAATCAAAAATGTTAGTTAAATGAATATTTTGTTAAGAAAATACTTTTGTAAAAGGAAGCGAGAGAAATGCTGAGTGATATAATTTCAACTTTTCGAAAAATACAAATATTACAATAATTGTGGAAATTGAAGAAAAATTCCTAGCAAGTGAAATTAAAAAATAAATGCAAAATTAACCATAATAAATAAAAAAAATTGTAATTAACTTAGACTCACGAGAAAATAACATTAATTTGAAGTTAATAAATAGGTCTCGACATATTAACTAAGAAAATAGGAAAGAAAACAGACAGGACGATTAGTCTGCGACAGAGAAGCCCACGACAATTCATCAGTAATTACAACCGGGTGTGAGAGTGTCCTGACCAAGCCATTCAACACTGGCTTCTGCTCACATCACGTGGTTAACGCTTTCGAATTCTGGTCTCCACAGTTTTGGCTTCCCCAAGTAGCGTCAGTTACTGTCTACTGAGAGTTCAGTTATTCCGTTGAAAGTACAACGAGGAAACACTCTCATAAATATATCAGAGATGCAACGACTGAATTTACTCAGGATGCGCAAAAGATATATTGCAATTCATCACCAACCTTTTGACGAGAGGATTCATTGGAATTCACAATGTGAAATGAATAATTCTGCTGCATCTGTCCTAGTTATTACACTTATAGATTCCAGTTACTCATTGGGCATTAATCTGTATATGTGACGTCGGGTGAAATATTTTGTCGTGAGTGTAGCTTGAATATCTGGAATATTACCATCTGTATATATTCAGTCAACATATTTTGAGAGAACAGACTTTCATACTACATTCATTGGGATGAAACCACATATTGACTTACCTTCAATATCTTAAAATTATAAAAAAGTATGTGTTGAAAAATGTTCACAAAGTTCATAATACGGATAAATTCAATTTATCAGCTGTATATTTGCATGCAGATAATTGTTTACTCATGCGTTCAACAGCAGTATATCGGGTGTATCCCACAATAAATCTGCTGTACATGCAATTTTCAAATCCATGTCCAGACACCATAGGACATTTCTTGAAGTGTCAAATCCTCATTAAGCTGATGTTCCAAATTTTACCAAATTTTTCTGTGTAATATTATGTGAAAAAAAACATTTAAAAAGAGATACTTACAGCTAAAGTTCCGAAACACTTTATTCAAAATAAATATATAAAAAAGGTTTTGAATGTACGTATAAATTTCAAAACACTGGCTGAAAAACACAAAAATTGCCCCCTCAATCTTGATATGTGAAAGCATAAGCACACATCGGAATTCACTGGTTCACAATACTAGTTTGTGTCATTGCACAACGCTTTCATAATTTGTTCTGCCTATGCAGATCAGTTGTGTACACGTATTGAATTTCATTTACGAATGGTGAATTGAAACAGTCTGTTCAGAAATCAGTAACATCCTCAGAGTCTTTGTGATGATTGCTTCTATTTGTGATTGGCGTGATTGTCTACTGGCAAGATGGACGAGAGATTACAGCCGAAAGAAGAGAGAAACTTTCATTCTCGACCGCAGGAGGTGACGTCTGGGTTTGAGAAGGACACGACAAGCTAGTAGTGATTACAACCGTGTCTGACAGTATGCTGACTGTGCAGTGCAACACTGGTTTCTGCTGACACTATGTGGTTGTTTCATTCGAATTCTCGTCTCCACCGAACTGACTTCGACAAATCGCCTGCATTACAATCTACTGAGAGATCAGGTGTTCCGTTATGGGCACAGAGAGTTACGCCCACCCGAACTTTTTAGACAGGCACAGTTTGAATTTACTCAGCATGTGCCGAATGACACTACACACCTTGTCTGTATCCTCATATTCAACATATTTGAAATTTCTCACTCTGATGCCTATTTCTGTTGCATCTACCTAGTAAATTTCATTTCTTGTTTCCATTTATTCATGTCAGCATTCATCAGTCTGTTTATGTCACGTCGGTTGAAACATTCTCTCCTGAGTGTATCTTGACTCTCCGGAATACTATCATCCATATATATATTTAGTCAACACATTTTGAGCGAACAGACTTTGATACTACATTCATTGGGATGAAAGCACGTATTGACTTATTTTCAATATCATAAAATTATTTATGTGTTTGTTGGAAAATGTGCACAAAACTTCATCCTGGATAGTCTGATTTGATCAGCTGTATATTCGTAATTGCATGGTGATACTTGTGTACTGATACTTTCACCAGCAGCTTTTCGCTTGTTTTTCACAATTACTCTGCTGTACTTGCAATTTTCAAATCCATGTCCAGACACTATAGGACATTTCTTGAAGTGTCAAATCCTCATTAAGCTGGTGTTTCAAATTTTACCAAATTTTTCTGTGTAATGTTGTGTTCAAAGTATGGATTTAAACAGTGATACTTACAGCTATAGTTCCCTGTTACTTTATTCAAAATATAAATATATTAAATAAATGTAAATATTTAAAAGGTTTTGAATTTACGTATTTATTTCAATACACTGGCTAAATAACACAATTGCGCTACATTTGCCTAGTTACATGAACTCTGATTTTTGTGGAGTAACTTGCCAAAAGGTTGCAAAAAACGATTACAATTATTTGCCTTTGAAACAGTGAATATTTGAATATAAACCTGTTGACAGATAATACCTATAACTGTCTATTTGCAACTTTGTGCTTGTTTAACACTAACTAATAACTATAATTGTATATATTGAAGGATTTACATGTTCAAGTTGGCTCAAGACAGTGAGTCTATGATTTTGGTATCATTTTGGTTAACTGTATTTGACTGTGATATTATTATTGTTGTTGTAGCTTGTTACCCTTCATGTTTTGAATTATTTTCCCGTGCTGGTATTGTCCTGATTGTTTGATTCTCTGTTTTCCTGGTTTCAAGGGGGGCAATACACAAGTTCGCTTCTCTCTAAATTATAATTTAATGTAATAATCCGCTTCTCAGGCGTTAGGCTAGCAACCTCATTCTGAAAACAAAGCTTCTACAGAAACTTCACCACGATGAATCTCCTTGAGACAAAGGAAAACGCCTGTGTGAGGACATAGACTGTCCGCACCATGTACGAGATTGGCAAATCAGCCTGGATCGCAAACGAGATGAAAATATACAAAATTCAAGTACTGGGAATATGTGAAAGCAGATGGAATGGGAATGGACTCACCAAATTGTTAACGGGTGAGTCAGTGATCTACTCTGGTCACTCAGAAGATAACCACTCGCAAAACGAGGGCCTGGCTATCATGATTTCACCAACGGCAACGAAGGCCCTGATGCAATGGGAGGCGATCTCGCCCAGGATAATAACCGCCAGATTCAACTCCAAAGGAAAGAAAGTGTCAGTTATACAATGATATGCACCGACAAACAACGCAGACCTCGAAAAGAAAGAAGAATTCTACAGACAACTACAGGCAACAATGGACAATACTCTACCTAGTGACATTAAAACACTAATGTTAGACATGAACGCCAACCTGGGACCAGACAACACAGGAAGGGAACTCAGGATGGGTAGAGAAGCTTTTGGAGAAATGAATGAAAACGGAGAACTCTTCTCCGACTTCTGTGCCTTCAATGAACTAGTGATTGGTGGCAGCGTATACAAACACAAGTATATCCACAAGCCTACATGGGTGTCACCAGATGGGTGAACCAAAAACCAAATTGACTTCATCTCAATCTCAAGAAACTGGAGGCGCTGTTTACTGGACACAAAAGTAAGAAGAGGAGCAGACGTTGGCTCAGACCACTATCTCGTACAAGGGACAATCAAAATCAAATTACAAGCTTTCAGAGATTCAGTGGCTGCAGATAGATCACAAGCCAAGTTCAACACTCAAAAACTGAAAAACCATGATACCAAGGGCATCTTCACTGCAAGCATAAATGACAAAGCCGAGTCACAAATCAACACTAGCGAAGAGGTCAGCGATGAGGAGCACTGGGACAACCTTAAAGTGGTGTGGAGTCAAAAGTGCATGGAAGTTCTAGGCAGAAAGAAGAGGCAGGACAAACAGTGGCTCACTACGAGCAAAAACAGGATTTGAATGCAGACTACAAGACACTGAACAAAAGAGTAAAGAAGAATGCCAGAGAAGAAAAAAGAAAGTATTATGAAACCATAGCATGTGAAGCAGAACAAGCTGCAGGCAAAGGAGACCTCGCAACACCTACCAAACGACTACGTAGCTATCGGGCAAACGTTTGACACAAATCAAGCCGGTGAAGGATGACAATGGAAATTCACTCAACAAAGAAGTGGAGCAAAGGAAACACTGGGCTGAACCCTTCAAAAGACTCCTAAATCGACTACCACCTAAAACGCGCCTAACAATACCAACAGCGGAGAAAACGCTACTAGTGAACACCACACCCCCGACGAAATCAGAAGTCCTGAAGGCAATCAAGATGCTAAAAGCTGGAAAAGCAGCAGGACCAGATGGAATGCCAGCAGAAGCGTTGAAAACTGACCCAGAGACAACAGCGGACTTGATGATGCCACTACTGGAGAAGGTGTGGAAAGATGGCAAAGTACCCGAGGATTGGAAGAAAGGATACTTATTCAAACTACCAAAGAAAGGAGACCTAAGTCAATGCAAGAACTGGCGTGAAATTATGCTCCCGTCCATCCCAAACAAAATACTAAGCCGCATCATCCTGGAGAGAATCAAACAAGTCCTGGATGTGAAGCTTCGACCGGAACAGGCTGGATTCAGGAGAAACAAGTCATGTATTGATCAAGTCGCCACACTACGGATCAACAAAGCTTGGAATGGCAGTCACCTCTCTATCTCTACTTTATCGACTTTGAAAAGGCCTTCAGCAGGCAGCGTCGATCGAGAAGTGCTTTGGCAACTACTTCGCTACTATGTGGTGCCGCCAACAATTATACATCTCATCCAAAAGCTGTAGGACAATACTGCATGCCAAGTAATCCACAACGGGAAACTTACGGAACCCTTTGAAGTGAGGACAGGAGTGAGGCAAAGCTGCCTACTGTCTTTAATGATTTCCCTGGTTGCAGTAGACTGGATAATGCGACATACATTGGTGAGCAGGGAGGAAATAGGCATAAAATGGACCCACACAAAAACTTAGAGGATATGGATTTCGCCGCTCATATTTGTCTGAATTCCTACAAACTGGAAGATATGTATGTGAAAAGTTACAAGATGGTAGAAGAAGCATCCAGAGAAGAAAGGAATTCAGGTGAACATAAAGAAAACCGAGGTGATACAGATTCCTGGGCAACAACAACAGACAACAATCAGCAAAAATATAAGGAACCTGAAAGGAATAACCTCTTTTACCTACCAACCTGTGAAGCATCGTTTCAACTACAGGCGGAGATCACGAGGATATCAAAGCAAGAATTGCAAAAGCAAGAAAAGCTCGCAATACTCTCAAGTCTGTGCGGAGGTCAACAGCACTCAGCATCAAAAATAAGATCCGGATTTTCAACTCCAATGTGAAGTCAGTGCTACGATACGGATCAGAGACTTGGCGCGTCAAATAGAGCGTCTAAAACATAACACAGACCTTCATTAACAGAGGTCTTCGCTCAGTACTTAAGATCGGATGGCCAGAGAAGATCAGCAACAATGATCTCTGGGAGCGAAACAACCAGGAACAGATTGTGAAACAAATATGCAGGAGGAAATAGAGAGTTATTGGCCATACTATAAGGAAACAATCAAGTGACAGTACTAGAAATGCCCTTGAGAAGAAACTCAAACGAAAGCGGCGAGTTGGTCGTCAGTGCAAGGAAGACACGAAGAAGGTCATGTGAAGAGGAAAAGAAAACGTGTGGGCAGGCATGGAGCAAATCAAGACACTAGCAGAGATCCGAAATCAATGAAGAGGCAAGGCTGAAGTCCAATGATCCTCCGAGAGTAAAAGGATAGAACAACAAAAATGATAATAAATTTATATCATGAGAAAGTCAGCATTTTGCGATCTCATGATGATGCTAATTTTTCTTATTGATATACAGCTTGATTCCACACAATACTTTCAGTAAAGCGTGGAATTTTCAGCATGGACATCGGTCGCCCAAATAATGGCAAACCATAGATATCGGGTGTGCGCCGGAAGAGCATCGAACCAAGGATCATGTGCATGGACGGCGAGCTACTAAACCAATGTGCCACAGACGCCCAGTGTTGGTAGAGAAATGAATGATAAATACGTTTAACAAAATATATTTACCATCATCGTAGTCTTCGTCTATTGCATTGCGAAAAGAAATAATATTTTCATGTATAAAAGTAAATTTGAAGAAATTAATGAAAGGATAAAATTATTTGAAGGCTAACGAAAAAATTTCACTTTCATTCTTCCTCACTGAGGACATAAGCAAACAGCGAATATCACTTGTTCACAATACTAGTTTGTGTCATTGCACAACGCTTTCATAATTTGTTCTGCCTATGCAGATCAGTTGTGTACACGTATTGAATTTCATTTACGAATGGTGAATTGAAACAGTCTGTTCAGAAATCAGTAACATCCTCAGAGTCTTTGTGATGATTGCTTCTATTTGTGATTGGCGTGATTGTCTACTGGCAAGATGGACGAGAGATTACAGCCGAAAGAAGAGAGAAACTTTCATTCTCGACCGCAGGAGGTGACGTCTGGGTTTGAGAAGGACACGACAAGCTAGTAGTGATTACAACCGTGTCTGACAGTATGCTGACTGTGCAGTGCAACACTGGTTTCTGCTGACACTATGTGGTTGTTTCATTCGAATTCTCGTCTCCACCGAACTGACTTCGACAAATCGCCTGCATTACAATCTACTGAGAGATCAGGTGTTCCGTTATGGGCACAGAGAGTTACGCCCACCCGAACTTTTTAGACAGGCACAGTTTGAATTTACTCAGCATGTGCCGAATGACACTACACACCTTGTCTGTATCCTCATATTCAACATATTTGAAATTTCTCACTCTGATGCCTATTTCTGTTGCATCTACCTAGTAAATTTCATTTCTTGTTTCCATTTATTCATGTCAGCATTCATCAGTCTGTTTATGTCACGTCGGTTGAAACATTCTCTCCTGAGTGTATCTTGACTCTCCGGAATACTATCATCCATATATATATTTAGTCAACACATTTTGAGCGAACAGACTTTGATACTACATTCATTGGGATGAAAGCACGTATTGACTTATTTTCAATATCATAAAATTATTTATGTGTTTGTTGGAAAATGTGCACAAAACTTCATCCTGGATAGTCTGATTTGATCAGCTGTATATTCGTAATTGCATGGTGACACTTGTGTACTGATACTTTCACCAGCAGCTTATCGCTTGTTATCCACACTGACTTTGTTGAATATGAATGATTCCGATCCATGTTTAGACATCATGTGGACGTCAGTATTTTGCGAACTCATAATGATGCTACTTGCTAGAAGATATGATGAAATCCCTATCCAGCAGAAATGAATGATAAATACGTTTAACAAAATATATTTACCATCATCGTAGTCTTCGTCTATTGCATTGCGAAAAGAAATAATATTTTCATGTATAAAAGTAAATTTGAAGAAATTAATGAAAGGATAAAATTATTTGAAGGCTAACGAAAAAATTTCACTTTCATTCTTCCTCACTGAGGACATAAGCAAACAGCGAATATCACTTGTTCACAATACTAGTTTGTGTCATTGCACAACGCTTTCATAATTTGTTCTGCCTATGCAGATCAGTTGTGTACACGTATTGAATTTCATTTACGAATGGTGAATTGAAACAGTCTGTTCAGAAATCAGTAACATCCTCAGAGTCTTTGTGATGATTGCTTCTATTTGTGATTGGCGTGATTGTCTACTGGCAAGATGGACGAGAGATTACAGCCGAAAGAAGAGAGAAACTTTCATTCTCGACCGCAGGAGGTGACGTCTGGGTTTGAGAAGGACACGACAAGCTAGTAGTGATTACAACCGTGTCTGACAGTATGCTGACTGTGCAGTGCAACACTGGTTTCTGCTGACACTATGTGGTTGTTTCATTCGAATTCTCGTCTCCACCGAACTGACTTCGACAAATCGCCTGCATTACAATCTACTGAGAGATCAGGTGTTCCGTTATGGGCACAGAGAGTTACGCCCACCCGAACTTTTTAGACAGGCACAGTTTGAATTTACTCAGCATGTGCCGAATGACACTACACACCTTGTCTGTATCCTCATATTCAACATATTTGAAATTTCTCACTCTGATGCCTATTTCTGTTGCATCTACCTAGTAAATTTCATTTCTTGTTTCCATTTATTCATGTCAGCATTCATCAGTCTGTTTATGTCACGTCGGTTGAAACATTCTCTCCTGAGTGTATCTTGACTCTCCGGAATACTATCATCCATATATATATTTAGTCAACACATTTTGAGCGAACAGACTTTGATACTACATTCATTGGGATGAAAGCACGTATTGACTTATTTTCAATATCATAAAATTATTTATGTGTTTGTTGGAAAATGTGCACAAAACTTCATCCTGGATAGTCTGATTTGATCAGCTGTATATTCGTAATTGCATGGTGACACTTGTGTACTGATACTTTCACCAGCAGCTTATCGCTTGTTATCCACACTGACTTTGTTGAATATGAATGATTCCGATCCATGTTTAGACATCATGTGGACGTCAGTATTTTGCGAACTCATAATGATGCTACTTGCTAGAAGATATGATGAAATCCCTATCCAGCAGAAATGAATGATAAATACGTTTAACAAAATATATTTACCATCATCGTAGTCTTCGTCTATTGCATTGCGAAAAGAAATAATATTTTCATGTATAAAAGTAAATTTGAAGAAATTAATGAAAGGATAAAATTATTTGAAGGCTAACGAAAAAATTTCACTTTCATTCTTCCTCACTGAGGACATAAGCAAACAGCGAATATCACTTGTTCACAATACTAGTTTGTGTCATTGCACAACGCTTTCATAATTTGTTCTGCCTATGCAGATCAGTTGTGTACACGTATTGAATTTCATTTACGAATGGTGAATTGAAACAGTCTGTTCAGAAATCAGTAACATCCTCAGAGTCTTTGTGATGATTGCTTCTATTTGTGATTGGCGTGATTGTCTACTGGCAAGATGGACGAGAGATTACAGCCGAAAGAAGAGAGAAACTTTCATTCTCGACCGCAGGAGGTGACGTCTGGGTTTGAGAAGGACACGACAAGCTAGTAGTGATTACAACCGTGTCTGACAGTATGCTGACTGTGCAGTGCAACACTGGTTTCTGCTGACACTATGTGGTTGTTTCATTCGAATTCTCGTCTCCACCGAACTGACTTCGACAAATCGCCTGCATTACAATCTACTGAGAGATCAGGTGTTCCGTTATGGGCACAGAGAGTTACGCCCACCCGAACTTTTTAGACAGGCACAGTTTGAATTTACTCAGCATGTGCCGAATGACACTACACACCTTGTCTGTATCCTCATATTCAACATATTTGAAATTTCTCACTCTGATGCCTATTTCTGTTGCATCTACCTAGTAAATTTCATTTCTTGTTTCCATTTATTCATGTCAGCATTCATCAGTCTGTTTATGTCACGTCGGTTGAAACATTCTCTCCTGAGTGTATCTTGACTCTCCGGAATACTATCATCCATATATATATTTAGTCAACACATTTTGAGCGAACAGACTTTGATACTACATTCATTGGGATGAAAGCACGTATTGACTTATTTTCAATATCATAAAATTATTTATGTGTTTGTTGGAAAATGTGCACAAAACTTCATCCTGGATAGTCTGATTTGATCAGCTGTATATTCGTAATTGCATGGTGACACTTGTGTACTGATACTTTCACCAGCAGCTTATCGCTTGTTATCCACACTGACTTTGTTGAATATGAATGATTCCGATCCATGTTTAGACATCATGTGGACGTCAGTATTTTGCGAACTCATAATGATGCTACTTGCTAGAAGATATGATGAAATCCCTATCCAGCAGAAATGAATGATAAATACGTTTAACAAAATATATTTACCATCATCGTAGTCTTCGTCTATTGCATTGCGAAAAGAAATAATATTTTCATGTATAAAAGTAAATTTGAAGAAATTAATGAAAGGATAAAATTATTTGAAGGCTAACGAAAAAATTTCACTTTCATTCTTCCTCACTGAGGACATAAGCAAACAGCGAATATCACTTGTTCACAATACTAGTTTGTGTCATTGCACAACGCTTTCATAATTTGTTCTGCCTATGCAGATCAGTTGTGTACACGTATTGAATTTCATTTACGAATGGTGAATTGAAACAGTCTGTTCAGAAATCAGTAACATCCTCAGAGTCTTTGTGATGATTGCTTCTATTTGTGATTGGCGTGATTGTCTACTGGCAAGATGGACGAGAGATTACAGCCGAAAGAAGAGAGAAACTTTCATTCTCGACCGCAGGAGGTGACGTCTGGGTTTGAGAAGGACACGACAAGCTAGTAGTGATTACAACCGTGTCTGACAGTATGCTGACTGTGCAGTGCAACACTGGTTTCTGCTGACACTATGTGGTTGTTTCATTCGAATTCTCGTCTCCACCGAACTGACTTCGACAAATCGCCTGCATTACAATCTACTGAGAGATCAGGTGTTCCGTTATGGGCACAGAGAGTTACGCCCACCCGAACTTTTTAGACAGGCACAGTTTGAATTTACTCAGCATGTGCCGAATGACACTACACACCTTGTCTGTATCCTCATATTCAACATATTTGAAATTTCTCACTCTGATGCCTATTTCTGTTGCATCTACCTAGTAAATTTCATTTCTTGTTTCCATTTATTCATGTCAGCATTCATCAGTCTGTTTATGTCACGTCGGTTGAAACATTCTCTCCTGAGTGTATCTTGACTCTCCGGAATACTATCATCCATATATATATTTAGTCAACACATTTTGAGCGAACAGACTTTGATACTACATTCATTGGGATGAAAGCACGTATTGACTTATTTTCAATATCATAAAATTATTTATGTGTTTGTTGGAAAATGTGCACAAAACTTCATCCTGGATAGTCTGATTTGATCAGCTGTATATTCGTAATTGCATGGTGACACTTGTGTACTGATACTTTCACCAGCAGCTTATCGCTTGTTATCCACACTGACTTTGTTGAATATGAATGATTCCGATCCATGTTTAGACATCATGTGGACGTCAGTATTTTGCGAACTCATAATGATGCTACTTGCTAGAAGATATGATGAAATCCCTATCCAGCAGAAATGAATGATAAATACGTTTAACAAAATATATTTACCATCATCGTAGTCTTCGTCTATTGCATTGCGAAAAGAAATAATATTTTCATGTATAAAAGTAAATTTGAAGAAATTAATGAAAGGATAAAATTATTTGAAGGCTAACGAAAAAATTTCACTTTCATTCTTCCTCACTGAGGACATAAGCAAACAGCGAATATCACTTGTTCACAATACTAGTTTGTGTCATTGCACAACGCTTTCATAATTTGTTCTGCCTATGCAGATCAGTTGTGTACACGTATTGAATTTCATTTACGAATGGTGAATTGAAACAGTCTGTTCAGAAATCAGTAACATCCTCAGAGTCTTTGTGATGATTGCTTCTATTTGTGATTGGCGTGATTGTCTACTGGCAAGATGGACGAGAGATTACAGCCGAAAGAAGAGAGAAACTTTCATTCTCGACCGCAGGAGGTGACGTCTGGGTTTGAGAAGGACACGACAAGCTAGTAGTGATTACAACCGTGTCTGACAGTATGCTGACTGTGCAGTGCAACACTGGTTTCTGCTGACACTATGTGGTTGTTTCATTCGAATTCTCGTCTCCACCGAACTGACTTCGACAAATCGCCTGCATTACAATCTACTGAGAGATCAGGTGTTCCGTTATGGGCACAGAGAGTTACGCCCACCCGAACTTTTTAGACAGGCACAGTTTGAATTTACTCAGCATGTGCCGAATGACACTACACACCTTGTCTGTATCCTCATATTCAACATATTTGAAATTTCTCACTCTGATGCCTATTTCTGTTGCATCTACCTAGTAAATTTCATTTCTTGTTTCCATTTATTCATGTCAGCATTCATCAGTCTGTTTATGTCACGTCGGTTGAAACATTCTCTCCTGAGTGTATCTTGACTCTCCGGAATACTATCATCCATATATATATTTAGTCAACACATTTTGAGCGAACAGACTTTGATACTACATTCATTGGGATGAAAGCACGTATTGACTTATTTTCAATATCATAAAATTATTTATGTGTTTGTTGGAAAATGTGCACAAAACTTCATCCTGGATAGTCTGATTTGATCAGCTGTATATTCGTAATTGCATGGTGACACTTGTGTACTGATACTTTCACCAGCAGCTTATCGCTTGTTATCCACACTGACTTTGTTGAATATGAATGATTCCGATCCATGTTTAGACATCATGTGGACGTCAGTATTTTGCGAACTCATAATGATGCTACTTGCTAGAAGATATGATGAAATCCCTATCCAGCAGAAATGAATGATAAATACGTTTAACAAAATATATTTACCATCATCGTAGTCTTCGTCTATTGCATTGCGAAAAGAAATAATATTTTCATGTATAAAAGTAAATTTGAAGAAATTAATGAAAGGATAAAATTATTTGAAGGCTAACGAAAAAATTTCACTTTCATTCTTCCTCACTGAGGACATAAGCAAACAGCGAATATCACTTGTTCACAATACTAGTTTGTGTCATTGCACAACGCTTTCATAATTTGTTCTGCCTATGCAGATCAGTTGTGTACACGTATTGAATTTCATTTACGAATGGTGAATTGAAACAGTCTGTTCAGAAATCAGTAACATCCTCAGAGTCTTTGTGATGATTGCTTCTATTTGTGATTGGCGTGATTGTCTACTGGCAAGATGGACGAGAGATTACAGCCGAAAGAAGAGAGAAACTTTCATTCTCGACCGCAGGAGGTGACGTCTGGGTTTGAGAAGGACACGACAAGCTAGTAGTGATTACAACCGTGTCTGACAGTATGCTGACTGTGCAGTGCAACACTGGTTTCTGCTGACACTATGTGGTTGTTTCATTCGAATTCTCGTCTCCACCGAACTGACTTCGACAAATCGCCTGCATTACAATCTACTGAGAGATCAGGTGTTCCGTTATGGGCACAGAGAGTTACGCCCACCCGAACTTTTTAGACAGGCACAGTTTGAATTTACTCAGCATGTGCCGAATGACACTACACACCTTGTCTGTATCCTCATATTCAACATATTTGAAATTTCTCACTCTGATGCCTATTTCTGTTGCATCTACCTAGTAAATTTCATTTCTTGTTTCCATTTATTCATGTCAGCATTCATCAGTCTGTTTATGTCACGTCGGTTGAAACATTCTCTCCTGAGTGTATCTTGACTCTCCGGAATACTATCATCCATATATATATTTAGTCAACACATTTTGAGCGAACAGACTTTGATACTACATTCATTGGGATGAAAGCACGTATTGACTTATTTTCAATATCATAAAATTATTTATGTGTTTGTTGGAAAATGTGCACAAAACTTCATCCTGGATAGTCTGATTTGATCAGCTGTATATTCGTAATTGCATGGTGATACTTGTGTACTGATACTTTCACCAGCAGCTTATCGCTTGTTATCCACACTGACTTTGTTGAATATGAATGATTCCGATCCATGTTTAGACATCATGTGGACGTCAGTATTTTGCGAACTCATAATGATGCTACTTGCTAGAAGATATGATGAAATCCCTATCCAGCAGAAATGAATGATAAATACGTTTAACAAAATATATTTACCATCATCGTAGTCTTCGTCTATTGCATTGCGAAAAGAAATAATATTTTCATGTATAAAAGTAAATTTGAAGAAATTAATGAAAGGATAAAATTATTTGAAGGCTAACGAAAAAATTTCACTTTCATTCTTCCTCACTGAGGACATAAGCAAACAGCGAATATCACTTGTTCACAATACTAGTTTGTGTCATTGCACAACGCTTTCATAATTTGTTCTGCCTATGCAGATCAGTTGTGTACACGTATTGAATTTCATTTACGAATGGTGAATTGAAACAGTCTGTTCAGAAATCAGTAACATCCTCAGAGTCTTTGTGATGATTGCTTCTATTTGTGATTGGCGTGATTGTCTACTGGCAAGATGGACGAGAGATTACAGCCGAAAGAAGAGAGAAACTTTCATTCTCGACCGCAGGAGGTGACGTCTGGGTTTGAGAAGGACACGACAAGCTAGTAGTGATTACAACCGTGTCTGACAGTATGCTGACTGTGCAGTGCAACACTGGTTTCTGCTGACACTATGTGGTTGTTTCATTCGAATTCTCGTCTCCACCGAACTGACTTCGACAAATCGCCTGCATTACAATCTACTGAGAGATCAGGTGTTCCGTTATGGGCACAGAGAGTTACGCCCACCCGAACTTTTTAGACAGGCACAGTTTGAATTTACTCAGCATGTGCCGAATGACACTACACACCTTGTCTGTATCCTCATATTCAACATATTTGAAATTTCTCACTCTGATGCCTATTTCTGTTGCATCTACCTAGTAAATTTCATTTCTTGTTTCCATTTATTCATGTCAGCATTCATCAGTCTGTTTATGTCACGTCGGTTGAAACATTCTCTCCTGAGTGTATCTTGACTCTCCGGAATACTATCATCCATATATATATTTAGTCAACACATTTTGAGCGAACAGACTTTGATACTACATTCATTGGGATGAAAGCACGTATTGACTTATTTTCAATATCATAAAATTATTTATGTGTTTGTTGGAAAATGTGCACAAAACTTCATCCTGGATAGTCTGATTTGATCAGCTGTATATTCGTAATTGCATGGTGATACTTGTGTACTGATACTTTCACCAGCAGCTTATCGCTTGTTTTTCACAATTACTCTGCTGTACTTGCAATTTTCAAATCCATGTCCAGACACTATAGGACATTTCTTGAATTGTCAAATGCTCATTAAGCTGGTGTTTCAAATTTTTCCAAATTTTTCTGTGTAATGTTGTGTTCAAAGTATGGATTTAAACAGTGATACTTACAGCTATAGTTCCCTGTTACTTTATTCAAAATATAAATATATTAAATAAATGTAAATATTTAAAAGGTTTTGAATTTACGTATTTATTTCAATACACTGGCTAAATAACACAATTGCGCTACATTTGCCTAGTTACATGAACTCTGATTTTTGTGGAGTAACTTGCCAAAAGGTTGCAAAAAACGATTACAATTATTTGCCTTTGAAACAGTGAATATTTGAATATAAACCTGTTGACAGATAATACCTATAACTGTCTATTTGCAACTTTGTGCTTGTTTAACACTAACTAATAACTATAATTGTATATATTGAAGGATTTACATGTTCAAGTTGGCTCAAGACAGTGAGTCTATGATTTTGGTATCATTTTGGTTAACTGTATTTGACTGTGATATTATTATTGTTGTTGTAGCTTGTTACCCTTCATGTTTTGAATTATTTTCCCGTGCTGGTATTGTCCTGATTGTTTGATTCTCTGTTTTCCTGGTTTCAAGGGGGGCAATACACAAGTTCGCTTCTCTCTAAATTATAATTTAATGTAATAATCCGCTTCTCAGGCGTGAGACTTGCAACGTCATTCTGGTAATTCATTTTTTTTTATTATTCTTATACTTCTTATCATGTTTCAAAAACTTCTGTGTGTCATGCAATTTATGAATCATTTTCCATATTATTTTGTTTATCAAATTTATCACACAGTAAAACTGTATTATATTTTGGGTGATATTTCGAACAAAATTCATTGTTCGTAATCATTTCATTCATTTTTTAATATAGTCTCTTCTATCAATGAGGCCTATTTCTTATCCTTTATTCAGTTTCTTTTTTGCACAATATATATCCGTCCCTGCAGTGTTACCATCTCTTAATCTGAGTTTTACCTGATTTTCTCGACTGCGATTTTATAGTTTTTTTCAAATTAACAAAATGTCAAATATCGTACTTGTAAAACTTACCAAGTCGGCTATCATTGACTACAAAAGTGTAATTGTATTTAATGAAATTAAATATACACAGATTCGGTAGAATCTATTAAGTTAGGCAACCTTACGAATTACTTGCGAAGACATAGGTTCTGTGTGAAGACATAACTAGAGATCGAATATCGTTTCTTCACAGTACTAGTTTGAGTCATTTCGCAATGCTTTCATAACTCGCTGTGCCTTTTCAGATCAGTGGTGTACACGTTACGAATTTTAATTGCGAATGGTGAATTCTAACACTCTTTCTAGAAATAAATAGCACTCTAAGAGTTTGTGTGATGATTGCATCAGCTTGCAATAAGGTTGCTATCTACTGGGAAACCAAATGACAGCTTGCGTATGAACGAATTCGGAAATATTAGTCTGAAATAATGATGTGATTCCTGAGCCTGGGAGGCCGACAAAAATTCAGTAGTGATTACAGTATGCTGACTGCGCAGTGTAACACAGGTTCCTGCTCATATTATGTGTTTGGTGTAATTTAGGAAGATTGTTGTCCCAGAAATGATACCAGTTGGTTACAGTTGCAATTTCCTTTCTTTTTCGCAATTTTAGTGATTATGCTTAATGAATATTTCATTATTCAAAGGACAGTACATTGGATAATTTGAAAATTTATTTATCAGTCTGTGATGTATATATATATATATGTTCATGATGTTTCGATTATTCAGTGTAATATTATAAGCTTGCCTTGAAATGTTTCCATCCGACTTTACCTAATGTCTACAATGTCTGCTGCTGTCAAACTCATCAATATCATAGAATAAATCAGAAAGACAGACGTGTAATCTCAAGTTACACAGCTCAATATAACTTAGGTGAATCAGTATAACTTTGACATCATTATGGATTCAATAAAGTGATAAGTAAATTTAAAATGTTGAACTCCAATGGAAGGAAACTACGTTGAATATGTCAAATTCTACTTGAAACAAGATTTTACTTACATGCTTCGCTTTGCTTGATGAATATTGTGAGCGCTTGAACAATCAGCAACAGAACGCAGAACTTCTTCATCATCATCTTCTTCTTTACCGTAAACTTGTAATCAAAGAAAAACAAGTCTTTATATAGTTTATTAAGTGGCCTAATTTACACCTGCCACGTGTAAAGCAATAAAGGTTTTTAAAAATAATACAAAGTGCATTCTGTTTCTTTTTGAGTGTGGAATGATAATAATCACAATTAGAATCATATATCTGTGAATGTTGTTTTTTATTTATAAGGTCACCGGATTAAAAGATCACTGGCTAAACAAAGAATAGATGAGGTGATTCCAATCGGTGTTTATTGAGAATTTTACATAATTTTCTAAAGCATTTAGATTATTTTCGATGATTTTCAAATAAGAAAATACTCCAAACATGAAAACTCTGAGGGGTAATTGATTCGTTAAGGAATAGTTCAGCAACATATCACTTTCTCAAATGATCTAAATAATGAGTACAATAATAAGATCTGAAATTTGAAACACTGACATTGTAAGTAAGACAAGATTCTTTTCTTTTACACAAGTGTCAGGTCTCTATGTAAATTCCTGAATATATTATTTCGCTTTTTTAATGGGCTGCACAATTTATACATAATTGGGAGTTAACAAAAATACAACTGAATAACTACGCTCATCACAATTCATCACGAAAATCACTCATAAATCTCTCTACTTTGTCAGTTAATTCGGTTGAATCACCTCCTGAGACCAAATTTCTGGTTCAGACAACTTTTTCACTTCAGTTTCCGATAAATATTTCCTTACACATATTCGCAATAGACTTGCGTAGACAAATTCATGCAGGTTGCAGCAAATCAACAAAAGATGCAGTACAAGCAACTAGATGTAGTTTAAATTCACACTCACATTGAATCATCATTTCAATAATGTCTGGTAATGAATCCATCGTGTTTGGCGACAGGCCGGCGAGAGACAAATATTTATTACAACTTGAAAACGTCTCACCATTCTTAGAACCAGTACATGGAATTACAGTGACTTTTCAAACAAAACTGAACCAACAAAATCATTTTGAGACTTCAGAAAGCTTGGATCAGTTATTCGGCATAAGATCATCGCGAAGACGTAAAACATAAATTCTAACTGGTATTTTAAGCGATGTCTCCAGTAAACATAATATTATCCTACTGATTATATCAACTGCGAATGCTATAGTTACAGGATATGTAGGCATGAAGAAGATCTAGATTTTCCTCCACCGTCATAAAGTAAATGTCGCGCTAGATGGATGTCCAGCATTTTAAAAGAAGAAGCAACTAGTTTCCACTTGATTCACCCAGATGTACAACTGAAATTCACGTATATGGAAATAAATGCTAAGATGAATCACTCAACAAATGCCTTTATCTGGATATGATAGTCATCAACAACACTGTGAAGAAGCGGTTTCATTTGTGGAACGACACATGGGTCGATGAATTTCGAGGTTAGCGTGTTTGACACGAATGTGTACAATGGGACCGATAAGCAACGTGGTGAGATGAAATTTTGATAATTATGCGTTTATGATAAATCAGTTCACAAAACACGGCCTTCACTTCGCCTAATGATCTGTACGTATAAATGACAAGGCGAAATCGATCTAGACTATTCCCAGAGATTTGGGTCTGTGTCATACTGCGTTGGACTTTGCGCATGCGGTATTCTCTGCCTACATAAAGCGAACTGAATTTCCAAAATGTATTTCAAATAACCACAAACACAAAGATTCAGATTTTCTTAATTGTGCTATCAGTCGACATGTGATAGAATTCAATGATTATTCAAATATTAGGGTTATCAAGGTGAGATTAATTAATTTGAGGTTTTGCAGACATGATTTATAAAATAATGCAAACCCTAATTGGATAGCCACCTATGGATTTTGATATTATTACCGTTTAACGCAGTCATCAGGAAAAGCAATAAGATCGATATTTAAATGCAGTTTCATGAGTAGAAATGTGATGTTGCTCACAGTCGTCGTATTCATTTCTCAATGGTTGCTTCCAGAATCATGACTGCAAATTTTATTTCTCACAGAAGAATGTCCATCCCATCATATTCGGAATATTCCTGTTCATCTCGAAGTATATGACAGGTGTATTCACTTGACGGAAAACAGACTGAATACTTCTGGTGAGAAAGTAATTTATTTCTAAGTATTGGTTTCTAGGGGTTTGACCGACTGGTTACAGGATTTCATCATGAGCTGACATCGGTTAAGGAACCACTGGAAAACCGGCTAGGAGAACTGGACAGCTGTTTCGTCCTAGTTTCAGACGCTCCATCTGTACGCACCTATAACCAAAGGGCTAACGCAGGACGTTCTGGTTACAGGGCGACCTCATAGACCATTAAGCCACTGGGACTCGATCCAACGGCCAGTCCATGAATTCTAACTTCTGCCAGTTCACGACATAGCGCCATCACTAGCCAATATCTTCAGCAATTGTTTGTCCTTACACGCGACCCTCTGCTCCCTGTTGCTCACAATTTCCTACTAGAACCCAGGTAAACACCTACCTGAATAATGCCGATCACTAGCGAGCATCTCATTGATATTCTGGTTTTAGTTTGGATAAACTGTACCCAGAGCAATGGAAGTGCATTGAATAGAAATTACTTAAAGATGGATTTTGGAGGGTATACAGTTACCTGTCTATAGAGTGACGATTTATGCATGCCTTTTAATAGTAATAAGAATAATCATAGTCATAAAAATATTAATAAGTATAGTACCTTTATTTTGTACAGCGTATATATTGTGCAACATTTTCAACATAGTTTATTCCATGATATTTTCTCTTCATCCAATGTTTTTCAAATAAAATTCCACTTGAAGTGAGACCATGTGAAACACTGCTGCTTGACGTGAAGCTCAAACCAAATAATCATAATATCGCTCCTTTGTCTTCTTCGGTGAGTTCATGCATTTCAGTTGATTGGATATTAGTAAAACCTAATTGAAAGTCATGCTTTATCAGATTTAAACAAACCGAACAGGAGAAAGTATCTCTGAAATACCAATGAATTTATCGGTGACCCAAATTTAAGCAAACCACCAAGAAGCCATTACGTGTTTGCGGCTCACTGTTTTGGTACCATGTGATTAGAACTCCTACGTTTTATGAAACTCACAGTTGGATGATGAAAAGCTGAGGTGTAGGAACACGTGAAATGGGACTTTCCACTGATTTTCAAATAGTCATGGATCTTCTCACAAAGTAAGTAATTACAAAGTGATTGGCATTCTTTCAGTGTTTTCTCAAGGTTGAACTACAAAATTAGAATGGGATATTCTAGGTCGGATAATTATTTGGCAAGTAGTCTAAGAAGTGTGGACAGTAAACAAATGCTGAAAGAGGCAGACTTACATTATGCCTATGTTGAATTCTACCGTCTCAAAGTACACTTCTCGATTTCCACGCCGCAAGTGTAGTAGGAGATTATATTAAACACCCATGCGATTTCGCTTTGGAAGTGAGATGAGCCTTGGGCCATAACGAACAGTCATCATTAGTGACTAACTGAAATGTCATTCGACGATCGAACTGCATATACAGTCGATGATTACATTTCCCTGAGCGTCTCATTCATGTCTCATGTTTGAGTCATTTAATTGCCTACTACGTAATATCCGATTGAAAACAATCGATTTTAATCATCAGCATAGCGGTATCTTGGTCGCCTCAATGTGTATTTATTAGCTTACTTGCTCTTGTGGATCAAAGTATAATGGCCATACGTTACGTCAAGTCCACAGATTTATTCTGGAACATTGTTCAGCTTGGTTAGCCAGAGGAGAAAACAGGAATATCATCCGTCCCATCCTCGAGCACCTTGTCGCCTCTAGATATCGAGCACCCTGGTTGAATGCTTCACAGTGCTACACAGAGTTTCTCAATTTCACATTGATGGACTTCGCATGCGCAATCTGTGCATAGCTGAATCATTGGCTATTCGGTGTCTGAAACAGGAACTCTGAATTGAAAAGCGCTACATACACTTACTCAACCTAACGTGGCCAGACAAACGTTCTTACTATAATTTTGCTTCGTCTTTTCATTGTGTAAGTACGCTACTGTCTTGTTATTATTCTTATCTCATGATAAATATTATTCCAATCATGCATATGATATTATCACTGTATTACTGGGCATTAATACCGATGCATTTTCATTGAGATTTTAAACAGAATATCTTCATTTATTCCGCCTAAATCCTGTCTAGAATAATTAGGTCATGCAAATTTTCGAACATTTACTAACTTCCAATTATTCATCCTTCTAGGATGCAGTTTACATTACGTACCGTGTTTTTCGAGGTAACCTTTTATAGGCATTTGATTGGTTTTATGATTACTTCCTTAGAAATAACGAAAATTGTGCAGCTCATGAAATTGAAATATTGAAAAGAAAAAATATACTTCACTGTTTAAAACTGATGATTATGTTTCAATTGAGCAAAGCAGAGTAAATCGAAGTTTCTCGCTTGCGTGATAAGACGATATTTGACAGTAGTGAGCATTCATACGAATCATAAAATTCGCAAAGTAAGACAAATTCATTTTGAGTTATGCAGATATGCGTGCTAACATAATCCAGCTCTTATTAGGATAGCCACCTATGGATTTTGATGTTATTCACATTCACCGCAGTTGTGAGGATGCCGATGAAATCCTCGTCATTCCTTCAAATTCCGTTCTTACGGTCCTTAGAGTCTGTATCCCGTCACTAACTACGACCAATTTAATCTTTATCGAGTAACATAGATTCTGTCATGAGGTTTATATATTTATTGGAATCTATGACTCCTCTGTCACTGTCTTGTTTTCATATCTGTAAAAATTCAAACGAGTCAATCTTTGCTCTAAAAATCTCGGATTCCCTACTGTCAAGATAATTCTTGTACTGCCTGACTAATTTGATTAACTAGATTGTGTGCACTCAACTATCCTGAATCTCATCCTGCCGAGCGACAGAACATGCTTGTTGAATTTATTTGGAGAATGAAGAGTCAATTAATTTCCACCTCATGTACAATTACAGTATGCAATGGAAGCCAATATTGCAGTTGATTTCAGGATCAGTACACTACTGTGCACCACAACGAATTGTGTGATGGATGGATATGCTGGAATTACTTATCACTTACAAGTGTGATCATTTTCTCTACTATTTAAAGTGTAATTGTAATACACACACCATGGTGTAATAAAATTTTGTGAATTGCGTGACCTTAAGCATAAAATAAATTAAACATAATTACGGAGAGAAGTACCCTTTATCATGAGAACAATGTGTAATGAGTTTCATCTCTTTCAGTCCAAATTATTCTGAATAGGTTTGTAGAGAAAAAGAGTATAGCATATGTTGTTTATCACTTGAGCAAAATATAATTATACATACAGAATTTCATTGTAGGTGGTTCTATCAGAATATATATTGTCCTCACTCACTTACACTTGATATGTGTGTAGGTTATACTAATGTAAAATTGAATGTAGTTAATGATGAGAGCCTTAATCGCAACACCAGTATACACATCTGACTGTGGTACAATATGAAGGCGTAGGGCAAATGCACAGTATCCACGTCGTTGTGTAAACACGGTTTTAAGCATAGAGTGACGGTTGTGGCATCTTGATCAGTAAAACAGTTACATAGACGAAGTTGTTGTTGTCATGGTGAACCACTAGCTTACATATATAATTTTACAATTTCTGTGATCTTCACATAAAAGCGATTTGATTATGGGCCTATTCGTGCTATTTAACCTCATACTTAGAAGGAAACTGATCGAAGTCTTCATCTCACTTTGTGAGAATGATAAGATTGAGACATTTATAGTCCTCGGTGGTAGGACGTACAGCGTACAGAGAACGATGGTATTTCGCAGCTAATTTTAGATTACAGAATATCCCTCAATGAATTTTCATTTTTCTTAAAATCCAACAGGTCCCATTTCGACAGATTTCTAGGGGTATCGCAATTAGCCAATTGTGATGATTATCATTGTGGAGGGCTATGCGATAAAACATGTAACTTTATATATAAAATTTCCTATACAGTGTTTAGATCTTGGCGGTATTTGTAATCCTCAGTTCACCTGCTTCTGTATAACTAGTCACTGTAACTATGGCGAAGAAGAGTGCTTTCAACACGAATACGAATGCATCGTGCAATGTGGCTTCACAAATAATAAGCAAGTTTGTGTGAAGCACTATTCTAGAACACTCCGACGATTCATACCACTCAATTAACTTGAATAATTGTCCCATCTGTCGGTATACTAGCTCGGTTTAGTATATTTTCCACAATGTCAAACTCTGTTTAACCAAACTTGTCACCTTATTATGTGGTGTTTGATTTGCTATCGAATCCTCATAAGTAAACACCCATTTCTTCGCTGCCAACAAACTGGGAATGATTTTCTATATCGAATGAAATGATTTATCGATTTGCACTCAACTCTGATTATCATGACAATTCACAGCATTTTTACTATAATTAGAAGTAGCAGTAGTAGTCTCAGTGTCGTTCAAATCTACTGTTTTCATTTCAATACGGAATGTGTTTTCTCAAAATCATAAATATATGTGATATTACACCTAATAATAATAATAATAATTTTTTTGCTTTATTCCAAAAACAGTATTAATGATACAGCAAGGAATTTTCAGCATTCAGTACAGTATTGCATCTAATTTACTCAAAAACGACAACAACAAAAAAAATAGATAAACGGAATAATTAATACATAATAATGATAACAAAACGTTTTTATAGGAGCTATGTATCAATTACAGTATAGGATAAGGAGAAAAATATAAAATTATAGTAATAATAGTAATAACAACTAAAATAAAAATAGCAAGGTTATAATTAAACGATAGAAAGGGTGATACCATAGAATTACAGAAAGATGAACAATGAAAGGGTCGATTCACTATGCTAATTACATAGTAACTTATATGTTTCACGTCTAACAGTGTCTTCATCACATAAAATACGGGCTAAGTACGGTATTGTAGAATTTCTGTACTTAGTGGTACGAGCATATAATTTCTTATATTGACTTCTCGTTCTACTTGATGAGATACAAGGGGATAATTGTGAATAAAGAGGGTGCAGAGGGTCTGACAGTACGGCCTTTGCCCAATTTTTACAGGAATTTACGTGTCTCTCGACTATGGTATTGGCGAGATCACGCAGTGGCAAACCACAAGCCCTACTCACAGCATTTAATACCCTTCGTAATACGGCATAATCTTTTTTAAGAAGCCCAGGAAAGATTAATGGAGAACAATAAAGTAAAATGGGTAAAATACAGGAGTTTAAAAATCGCAGAACTAAAGGTTGGCTGATACATTGTTGTCTTAACTTTTTAATGTAGAAGGTAAGACGAAACATTTTCTTAGAGACCAATAAAATGTGAGATGACCATGAAAGGTCCGAGGAAAGAACTAATCCAAGGTATTTAATGCTTGATTTGGTTTCAATTTCTCTACCATCTATGCTACAGGCATCATGGGAACTAACTAGTTCATGTATGTCACGTCGATGGTTGAAGGTAAAGTTAACTGCCTGACATTTGGAAGGATTTAACATAAGACCATTTGACTTAGACCACATGCTGATGTCCAACAGAAAGCTATTAAGTTTGGAGCAGTCAGACTCAGAAGTGATAGGCAGTGATACAGTCAGATCATCAGCATATTTGACAAAATTGGTTTCGTTTAAATGTGGCAGGTCATGTAAGAAGAAAGAAAAAAGAAAAGGAGAGAGGACGGCACCTTGAGGAACACCAGCTTTTGTAAGCAAAGCAGAAGAAGATTTGCCATTATATGCAGTATACTGCATTCTATCAGAAAAATAAGAATGCAACCAACTCTTAGCCCAGGATGCTGTGTGCGTCAAGGAGAGCTTATTTAATAAAAGGCCCCTAGGTACAGAGTCAAACGCAGATGTGTAGTCTACGAAAGCACCACGAACATATTTGGCACCTTTGTCTAAACAAGAAACAACATTATGATATAAGACAACAGCAGCATCCAAAGTACTTCTACCATGTTTATATGCAAATTGCTTAGGGTCATTAAAAGCTTTCAATGAAGATTCAAGACGAAGTAAAAGTAGTTTTTCCATCAATTTTAAAAAAGGAGAAGTAATTGCATTAGGCCAAAATTTACTATCGGTACCAGAAGATTGTTTTGGTATAGGGACAATTTTAATGTTTTTCCATGCAGAAGGTAGAACATTACTGGAAAAGGAAGCATTAAAAATATTAGTAAGAGGGTAACACAAAATATCAGCACAGTTCCTGAGGACAATGGCAGGTACGCCATCAGGACCAAGGCTTTGGGAAGGCTTAAGAGAACGGAGACATTTAAGCACATCAAGGGTATTAAAACCATTAAAATTATTGTCTATGTGATTTGTATCATTAGGAAGGATATCGTCAGAGGAGCGTATGAAAGACTTATAATGAACCGCTTGAGATGTGTCTCTCTGCTGAATATTGTGTTCTGAAATTTGAAATAGACGTATCAATTTTGTGGATTGCTTGTTATCAGTTGAGGTGTTTGATTTGGTTACCTGGAAGCGTTCTTATATCTTCTTATACATTTCATCTGAGCGTTACAAACCTGAGTTAATGACTTGTTACGACCATTGGTAGAGAGGTGAATACAGACTTGCAGATTGGAGTGGAATCGTCATTAGAAGAACTCAGATAGCCTCCAACTAGCATCATTAGCCTCCACCTGAGCTGGAAATTCATCTAAGATTAGCCAGCCAGCAACAGAAGTGGTGAGGCATTCAGAGTACCAGATATGAGCCCCAACCATGAGTCACATTCTAATAGTGAAATCAAGGGAGAATGATGTCTCATTGTTCTCAGCAGAGTTGAGAACACAACGAAATAATGAAGACGTAATAAAATGCAGCATGTTTCGATCATTGCTAAGCTGATTCGATGGATGAGATATCTATGCT
>OX235276.1:96582082-96814063 GCA_944472155.2 Trichobilharzia szidati
TGTTTCTGATTTCTTATATCACGTCTTCAGCAAGAAGCAATCGTTCCTCATCCTAATTCATCATACCAAAGGATATAATTTTTGTGTGAATGTTTGACTTGGTAAATTATTTAGAGTTAATTATATAGCATGAGGGAAATCTTTTTCTATATTTTAGATGATAAGCAACTTTCATTAATGAAATACGCAGATTCATATCGTGATGTTCTGAGTTATAAATGTATGTGTTTTTTTTCACCAAAAATTATTTTATGGTTGTCTCTTCCCCTTAGACTCTTCTTTGACACTCCTCAGTGTTCACTTCCTCTTACTACTCCCACCGCTTGCCATGATTTGTAGATGGTTAATCAGTAAATCCAGTCACTGTAGATATTGAGTAGCTATTAAAATCTCTTTTGCAAATGCGCGTTTCCGTAAAAATTCCAGGATATATATTTCTCACATCAGAAGATGCATGTAATGTCACCTGAATGTAACAACTTGCAAATATTTATTGTGAAGTAGAGCGGGAAAATGGTAACTTTACGCCAGAGGTAGTGTCTCATCTATTTCAGGAAGCTTAGTAATCCTTAGGAGAACAATTTGTATACAGACGGATGTTACAGACTGAGATGAGTTGAATAGCAGTATTGTAGGTGAGACTGAGAGGCCTGATCATTCAGTACTGGTTACCAGCAGATCATGCGAGAAATAGATACATTTACCTGGAGATGTGTCGGTAATGCACGGAATACAGTTACTACATGAATAATTAGTTACACAAAGACAGAGAACCTGATTTCATGTTGCGTAAAGGTCGACATTAATTCTGTCAGAACCTTAAGTCAACATTTAAATAATCCACATACTTCACACATATTTCCACCCTTTTGTATGTTTTAGTTCTCATGGCTGAAATTCAAACATACGAAAATCCTCAGAATGGAGAAGAAACAATAAGACGTGGTGAGTAATTTTATCAAGATCTCTTTATGGCCGCATCTAAATATAAGCCATAAATATATGGTGAGGCCTTTTTTCAATCCGTAGGTTTTGTTATTTAATGCAATTTGTGGCATTACTTATTCTTATGAATTGAAAATGAACACTTGTGCTCCTTTTGAGGATGAATAAGTATCTCGTTTGTTTGCAATCAAGTGACAAAGATGAAATTTACCTCCTGGTCTATGCATGATAGCATCTATGGTACCAGAACAACTTTGAATGATTCTAATGGTTGAAATAATGCCAGCACGAAACACTTTTCATCAAAAGAGACTTATTCACCTTCATACCTTTGCTGCTGCGTGAAATGTCATCCCTGTCTGGTGATGTGAAGCACATCACGGAAATCAATGAACTCACTTGTGGGTGCAGTGGAAGATTCTTTGTTTGAACTGAATAATGGTGGGAGCTATTTGGGCTGGAAAAGTAGTCTGGGGTTCAGTGTTGTCTTCTGCTCTCTTAGCCACTCTCAGCCTCTTTTTAAGATAACTATTATTGTTACCCTCCAGAGTTTCGACTTGAAAATAATACCTCAACTGCACATCTCCATACTATCTTCCTCTCTACAGTCCTTTGTCGCTGTCTCAACCACTGCCAACTTACCTCCCATTCTCACCCACATAATCTCCACAATGTCACTGTCATATCACCGATCACCTCCACATTTCCCGTTTACATTCCTCTAAACGGAGTGGCATGTGATATTGGTCAACGGTCTCCTCAACGCTTATACAATCCACATTCATTTCGATTTACATTTATTTGAGCGGTGGGTTCATGATTGGTTTGTCGTAAGACTTCATTGTTTCTATTGTTTTCTGGTTTCCTTTCCTTTAGTGCTAGAGCACTAAAGTCAAGTGTTGGCAAAAGTCTGCAGCTGACTGTTCTAAATCCTTTTGTAAACATGATAAGCCTGCGAATCATGAAGAAGCATTGTTTTAACGTCAGCATTGAGGATCCAGATTTTGTTCCTTATAATGAATGGAATAAACTCGCCTACTGATTTGAAAGCAGTGAAATTCTGTCCTGTTTTTACGACCTAAGCTGACTGAGTCGTCCTCCCTCTTGCCACCCCGTGTAGTTGAAACGATGCTGTCCAGATAAGTAAGAGAAATGACTTCCCTTGCACTTCTGCTAATGCTGTTAGTTGGTTGTGCGCATGACCTCTATTATATCTATGCTCACCTGAAGACGTGTCTCCACCGGTTTATTCTTCCGCCGACGTGTTTGTCTTCACCTCCATATCTTCGAGTTTATGTGATATTAGACATAAACCTTCGGCGAAGTTCAAACCTTCCTGAGTCTGTTTATTGCAGCAACGAATGACTATCCTGTTGTTGCTCAAGGACTTTTACACTATCCAGTCGACCACAACTGACAGTATCGTCAGCAATCAGCTTTACTTGGCTTTTCATTGGGCATCTCTTGACATTTGCTATCTTCAGTTAGGTGTTTGGAAAACTGCACTCCGCAGTTTTAAATGCTGTTATAGGTATTTTGAAAGCCGACGAAGTTCAGGTTGATATTTAATTTCAAGCATGTGTTCTCTTCGATGATGAGGCGAAGGGTTGCAATTTGATCCATAAATGAATCCCTTTCCCTGAATCAAGCTCGGTTCTCAGCAACATTCAGTCTCTTAAGGATGACACGAGAAAAGTTTTTTTCTTAGATTGATAAGAAGCATGATTCTCATCCAGTACGTGCGGAGGCTTAAGTCACCTTT
The DNA here is from genome assembly GCA_944472155.2 of Trichobilharzia szidati. Taxonomy (NCBI): domain Eukaryota; kingdom Metazoa; phylum Platyhelminthes; class Trematoda; order Strigeidida; family Schistosomatidae; genus Trichobilharzia; species Trichobilharzia szidati. The sequence goes on from OX235276.1 coordinate 96,584,790, forward strand.
CTTTGATAGTTTGATAAGGTTTCCAATCCTTCTGATCAGCATGCAACCTCCCGGCACCAGTGGCATCAGTCCGATAACGAGATTCCAAAGGAGTTCCATCTGGTTCTGCTGCCTTTACGGTAAGCGAAACGTCAGCCTTTGTTCGGGGATTAGTGCTCACCGCGAGATATGTGCCAACTGTTGATGGTATTTCTGCAGGTGGTGGTCTATTTCAGAGTTTTCAACGTTGCTCTTGTTTTGTAAGCAATGTCCCTTCACTATGCCCATTGGTTTCATCTAAGCTCCTGACGTGTTAAACTGATGTAGTATTCTTAGATCTTCCTTCTATGTTACAAATTCTGATTCACATGTCAATGTGTCGCGTCTGATCCTCTTCTTGATTTGATTTCCTTCATGAGGATTCGTCAAATTCCTGAGACTCAGATGAGGATTATCTGTAATTGGTGTGTTCAAGTAATGAAACCTATATCATTTTGTGTGTTTCGCTGTTACCTGAAGCCAACAACTGAGTGAGGATACAATAGTATTTGAAGGGTCCATCGTCCTCATATTTTTTATCCACAACATCTCGACCTACGAAGAGTCGCCTTCCGTTCTTGTTTGCTTTCATTTTCGCATTCTGATGTTGCTATTTTGAGGCGGAGTACATTACGACTTTCAGTTGTCTGTTGATTTCTTCTCTCTCTCGTCTTGGTCCACGTTGTCTGTAAGAGCACATCACTGAAATTCGGTTCGTTTTAAGTGTTTGTTGTGATCCTGTGAGTGGCTGAACCCTAATTTGAATCAAAAGTCAACACGAGTAAACGATGTGGATTATTGAAATAAAATAGGACATTGAAGTGTTGCCACCATCTGCAAATGTAAACAGTTATACCCAGAAAATGTTAAAACATAACGCATAATGAAGTATGGTTACGAAAGCACAGTCGAAGTAAACTCACATGCGAAAATAAACACAATTACATGTTTTATGTTGAACGCAAACGTTTAAATCAGTGAAAGGAAAATGAATAAACAAAGTAATAAAAGCATTTGTAGAACGACATTTGAGTTTATGAATCATAAGATGGATAGTCATCGGTGTACAAAACTTCAGGTTCACTGTACTAAACCTCATCTATTCCAGCGTCTACTTCTTCGGTAACTTGAACATTAACCGGCCTTTCCGTGCTTGGCATAATCCCCGTGCACTGATCTCGTGTTTTTTTACTTTACATAGAAATCCTGAGACTTGAACACTTATATCAAAGTAAATGGGCGAAGGAATTTCTCGAACGTAAGTACTGTCATGAACGCACTCGATTCCATGATGTTCGGGAATCGAACTGTGTGTTGATTAGAGGCATGCATTTTCACTGAAGTTAAATATGCTGGATTATGAATTGAAATGAATTGCAGTGTCATTGGAGATGACCAAAGAAATTCAACTAATCCACAAAGAAATCATCAAAACTACTATTTAATAGCGTGATCTCTAGGTGTCAGTAGCACTGAAAGTTCTCTCAGTAAGCATTCTGCAAAATTTAATTGAGAAACTTCAAGTTGGGGAATGAATTTCATGTACACATTTTGCAAAGTATTCCACTACACATCTTTCCAATGCGCATAGCATTCAATAACGAATTTCAACATAAAATGTGACTATAACAGACCATATGCGGAGTGAATGCCATTGATTCACCTTTTGATATTCTTTTCAATGCTGAGACAATAAAGTCAGACAGATAAGTTATGTAACGCCTCAAACAATTTGCCTTTGTGCATGTTTAATGTCTGAAAAACCTTAGTCCACACCACGTTTTCTTATTGTTACCTTCTTACCATGTTTCTGAGTACAAGTAAATAATTTCTCACAATTATCTACACTTTAACAGTAGTCAGTGCAAAAGATTTGAAGCTGGTGAATTTTTCTACTGGTAAGTTATTTTACTCTAAAATAATAATAAACACAGTATATATGGCACAATAATTTGGTACCTAAAGAGAATACTACCTCGTTACTGTTTGTTGAATGAACATGAGCTGAAAATACTTTGGTCTGACAGATTTAACCAAAGATGTTCATATTGATTAATATTTGACAAGGCTATCAAGTGAAGCCGTTGTCTTTAGGCTAAACTGATGCAGTTTAGTCCACTTAATGAAACATTGTCAAATTGCTCTTCATTGCAACCACTACTGACGCCGCATTCAATAACGAAACATTTTCCTCCATCATCCACTTCCTCTACAATCTCTTCTTCAACATTAGCTTGTTCAATCCACACATGATACAATGAAACAGCAGCATCATTGATAACATTCCGAATATAATTTATGGTTCATTGATATCTCAAGTTAATTTATAAGACTTAGAAACTTTGATTATGTTATTCTATTTTATTTTCATCAAATGTCGAATGGTTGAATAAGTTCACAAATATTCAGTCCCGTTGTGAAATTATTACTATTATTCGTTCTCCACCTTCCTGGGTGAAACATCGAGATGCTCACTCGTAATGATTTTTCGAATGATTCAGCCTAGAACAATACCATGAGTGTCAGGAGCAGGGCCTTATCTTAACCCAGACTGATTCAATGAACTTTCCGCTATGAGAAATTTTTCATATGGCATAATCATATGCTTATTGAATGACATGAGCGGGGGGTGTGTGGCACTTAGCAGTGTTGGTGAAGCAAGCAAGTTACTTCATGGTTGATCCTGTCGAAAGTATTCGTGAATTCGATAAGGATGCGGTAACCAGTAGACTGTCAGTCTATCCTATGTTTGAAGATGATTCACAGATGTGAAATTAAATTCATCCACGATTTGTCCTAATGAGAGAGGTGTACCTCACTGTTCTATCTAGAAATGAAGGTTTAATACGGTTCGAAATGTCATGTGTTTATAAATGAACTTAATTCACACTTGCATACTATCACAGTGAACAAATATACAATGCAGATGCTCGGCTATTTGAGGAATTAAATATGTACCAAGCAATGCTTCTTTTCTCTTTAGATGAATACAGGAAGGCGTTTGAAGAAGATATTGCTTTTCAGCTCAACGTTTTTGGTATGAGTGATTTTTCTGAACTAAAATTTGTAATTCCACTTAATCCTGAATTCATTGGTTCGTTGTGTCAGTGATCACTTCTGTGAAAACTGTACACAACATTTTGGACTGGTATTTTGTGTCAAGTTACCTATCCAAATTACTATGATACTTGCTTTTAAACCATATCAATCGCAATTTTCTACCAAAATATTTTTGAGTAAAATTCCTTGAGGATAAATCTGGTAGCTGTTAGTACATCTGTTAAAACAGCAGATCGTTCTCTTATTCGTTTCCTATGGTTATTTTTCACTAAGATCCACTGTTACCACAGATCACATTGCAGTGATGTTCAGAAGATCTCCAGGCTATCTGTCTACTGAGTGATGACATTGTCATTTCAAGTGATGCTAATTTTCATAGTTTGTATATATACAGTCATACTGCTTCCTACTCTTCCACAGAAAACTGACCACATTCACAAGGCGTTATGCATGTCTTAGGTGAATTCACTGATTGATATTCAATATTATGATGAAATTTGTTGGATGCCTACAACTGGGTTATACTAAGATATCTAGATAGAGTACCTCTGTCGTCATGTTGGGAGAACATTTCACAGCTCAAATAATTATATTTTACGAAGCTACAGTGTATTAAATATACCTAATGAATTTTCATTTATGCCTTCAGCTCATGAGGGATTACACAATGTGGTGAAAAAGAGTATTTCAAGCAAATGGGAAAATCGAAAATATCTGGATATTGTAGAAGGTAAAATTTTTACGACTCCATTATTTAGGAAGGCAGGAGGTTATTTGATTTTTTGTAAGAAAGAAAATATTCTTCTTCTGCAATTAGGCTTAGTTCGTAAAGCCACAGAAAACTTTTCATTCTTACACAAGATTCATCACAACACAACGGAAGGGCGATGTTTTCGCTTAAACATCACACACACGAGTGTGAAATCTGAATAAGCAAGAATGCAATTTTGATGCATCACTTACTGACTGCCTTAAACTAAATCACACATAAATTGGTGACAGTGCAAGAAAAACCGACATTCTCTCAGTGTTCTTCACATTTAATTGGTTCCACTCTCTGATTCATCTTCACAATCGTGTGCATATTAAGGCATCTTCAATTTCTGCGATTTTCTCATCGGCACTGATATTCACAATTGATAGGGGATGATGAGAATATTTGTGCACTGACGCGCTGTTTAAATAACTGAGAGTAATTCAGGGAATAGACAGCAGTAAGCAAATATCATACATTTATTCACTTAGTCATATTTTGTCATTAGAATCAGTCGAAAACTGACTACTTGCGATCGATATGTGAGTGACAGTACGCATACTAGATGGCCTGATAACATTTCCTAATAAAGCTTTATAACAAGTAAGCAAGTTAACTGTGATGGTGTCATTTAAATGGACGTCAGCTGAAACCGTTTTCAAATATACTGATTGATGTTGGGTTCATCATATACCTGGAGGATTAATGACCATGTGATTTATCAATTGCAGATTTATATTTTGCGGAGACATCAATCAATTTGAAGAGAAACGAAGGTTGGTTTTCTTTCCCTTTGAAATTCATCCTTCGTAACTTGTAAACTGGGCTAAAACATCCCTCTTTATTTTGTGAATGGTTGCTTCTCTGATGCCATTAATATACATATTCACACTTCCCCTGAAATATGGTGATATTTATTCGCAATAAACTATGTCTAAATATCTTTTCTGACAATTAGATTCAGAAGATAGTTGATTGCTTGACTCAATTCTCGAGTTGTTAAAACATGTAGAAAAGCTGTTGGCACACATCCGAACAGTCTCGCTGCACAAATTCACTTAGCATCAGCGTATTTAGTACTGATACATAACACACCTCCGTCACAATATCGAACTCTAGATAGTTGGATTTCTATCGGGACTCTATTCACTGAAAGATAGTCTTTTTGAGAAATGTGTGGTGAAACCTCTGGAAATGATCACCTTTGTTCATATTTTATCACCAAAACGTACAAAGTGTTTTGAGTGCTTTCAATATTATTTAGTGTGAAACGTGCGCAAGTCAACATCCAGGCCTTACACACTACAGTTTACTCAGAAATAATGGACAGAAATATATTCATGCAGTGAAGTATCAGTGTAACGGTAGAAGACAAAGGACTTGTAAATCAATGTTTACTCGGAATCCGGTATCTTCAGATTACCAAATTATGTACACTTATCTTCAAATTACCATTTGCACAAAACGTCCGCGTTGTGCTATTTATCTCCTTTATATGGCATTACTTCGTATTTGTATCGCATCTGTCATTTTTTACCAAAACGCTGAATAATTTGCTTTCTTTGACGTCAAATCCAGCTCTTTGCTAGTCAATGTTTTTATGCCGAAGAGCGTCTCTTTAAATTCTATTGATAAATCCTATCAGCCGCGCAGGCCACTTCAGTCCATAACATGTAGACCCTCCTAAAAATGTAGCATGTTCTTATAAATACAACTACTCGAAATGTCATGTGGTTGGATAGAGAGCTATGTATTGCGGCAGTCAGCGCCTTTCGTGCTAATAGGATTATTTCACGTTACGGAATACAAAAAAACATTTCATACTTTTTGATATTGTGTAATTATAGTCCAAATTGGAATGATAGAGAAGGACTTGATGGAAGCGAAGAAAGAAATGGAAAAATTCAGAGGTAAAATGACTCTTTAAATATGTATTGCACACTCCCTTCACGAATGATAAGCTGTTAGCAGGGAAATGCACTCATCATTGTGTTCATAGTTAGTCGTTAAGTGCCCTGATTACTCATCAATAACAGACACAATAACTAGGTTGTATTAGATATCTTTTTCACTACCAGTACAATAACTTCTCAGAATTATATGAGAAGTCAATTTTACCACCAAAGAGTCGAGAATATTTTCGTGGGGAGTTGAGTGCGCGTTTGAAAATTAAAATATTCAGTGTGTTATAAAAAGAAAAATGTGTTGAGAAATTTTTAAATTATTATGAAACAATTTTCGGATCGTCTACATATATTGTATTCAGTATGGTGACATATATGAAATTCAACTTTCTTGACCAACGTTTAAAATATAATTCAACACTTCTTGTTTACTAAGCTGAACTTCAAGTGCTGGAAACAGCAGCAGTCGCCGCAACTAATGTATACAGAAATAAAGCAAGTGAGTTAATATATTTATCAGTTTTATTAGTTTACCGTAAAGGACAATGAAGCTATGAACAGGCCTATACGATTCATCGCTGGATGAACGTGGTGATGATTAAATATAATAAGTAGGCGTGTTTAAATGACTGTCAACACGCAGACGCCTAACAACATAATTTACCTCAACTTTTCAATAATTTCCACTCCGCTGTACAAATGACGTGAAACTAAGATTGACTTACAATTTGCTTTGTATTGGAAAGTACACAGAAGAATAGATGGAGCGTCTATCATCTCAAAATATTTGTTTATCAGTTATTGGGAAGACGCCACTTACTGTAGACGTGGAATGGTTTACACTGTCGTAGAATAAAATTCGATAATAGATTAGTTCGTTGACTGTTACACAAAGTGTCATGGTGTTCGAAAGTAGGTGACTTCTCCGAGACAATTTATCTCTCATATCATACGATTGTATTATTATTATTACTTAGGTTATTTGGGAAGATGGAATCAGGCAATATCAACAAACGCTGAGCGAATAGTTTTTCCCTTCTTAATATATTTCCAAGTTAAAATTGTATCTATCAATAAGCTCCATGAGATACATCTTTGATTGATTGAAAATAATGAAATTTCCACAACAAGAAACTGAGGCGCTTCGCGTTTAACAGTGAATGAGATTATCAGAACTGCATTACGGTGAGTAACTCGATGCTACAAATGATGAAAATTTCGATCGTCAACCAGCCATCATCAAGTGAAGTATGAGCGGATATAAGCAAAATATTGCATGACATTTTGAAATGGCAGCGTGTCGTTCCTGAAGATTTCTCATTTAAAGATCATGTAAAGGTGAGGACGACACACCACTTAGTCGATTAGTTTAAGTAGGAATTTACTCACTAATCGAAAATACAAAGCGCGCAAATTACTTACATATATCTCATTCAACATTGAATGTATTTGTATGGAGTATTTCCCTTCAATATTGTCAAGTATGCCTGCGACTATGAATTAAATAACGAGTCATTATTCCTTTCAGGCTCATTGGATGATACTGAAATTACGGAAGCGTATTGGAAGGCTCGTACTGATTTAGTCGTCGCCACAAGTAATTTTACATAGTTATCTGATTTGACGACATTTGATATTTCATAGTTATAGTAATGAATGCACTTCTCAAGGAATTTCTTTTTCGTTAAAGAGACACAAGTAGTCTGTGTGGCTAATGACGTACACATTATCAAGTTGTCGTATTCGCTGATACCACATACGGCTATATCATTGACAAAATTAGCAACATTACTTATTACACTAATATTGGAATCTGCGAATTGTTGGACAGTCGGTGAGAACTGGGTCTGAAATATCTATGTAAAACAGCGTCAAATCTACCGCTCATATAGTGTTATTTTCATACTATCGAGACACGCAAACCTATTCCGATAAAGCTTCAGTAACCTAATCAGTGCATCATAGAATAAAGCCAGAAAAAGTGTATCATATATTTTGAGTAGTTCAGAATAACAGTTGCATTGAAACTATACGACATGATCGAAAATACTGAGATTTGAGGTTTATTTCATGTCGCAGCATGACATTGAAAATGCTACTCATACATGACTGACAATCTATTCGCTGTTTTAGGAGAACTAGTTGAAAAAATAGAACCATTGGAAATGAAGAGGATTGCATATTTGAAATGTAAGTTGAAATATTGAAATGATTTACAACTGCCTAGTTCAAACCCCAGAAAACAGAATAAACTGGATCCTGGCTGAAATGAAAGAAGATGCTCAGCAGTATTATTGAAGTAAGTTTTTGACTAACTGAACAATTGCATATGAACTTGAAGATGGGTTTCCCTGTTATCTGAAATCGGCTAGATGAATGCTTGAGAAATAATTAACACTGAAATTCTGTCCGCTCTAATTTTTTGTTGACTCATCAGTTTACGAGCACGTCATGAATCACCTACTGCCTGACTAGTTACATGATCACACACAGCGGCTGTGCACAATATCGTGATTTAACAACTGTTAGGAACATCGTAAATTCAAATGTGCTTTGCACAGCTGATTTCTGTGAGGTGAAATGTAGCTCGAAATCTACCGGATAATGTACACACCTATTCCGTGTTTCAATCTCCACTGGAAGTATTGCCTTTAGAAAAGTGTCATTGTCGGTTGAAAGAAAAATTGTCAACACTAATTTCTGCCATACTAGATACGTGTCTATTTTCAACACAGTTGTATTTTGCTTCCGTTTCAGCTTTGTTTCAGCTGCAGAAAAGTGAATTCGATTCCAATTGAATTCAGGCAATATTGGTGAAGGGAATACATTGTTTGCATATCTCATTTTTGTTTAATTAAATATAACATTTTCCTTCTAAAGTCTTATTTCACTTGGTGTTTGTTGTCTTTCCAGTAGAATGAGATATATCAGAATGAAGTAAGTAAATGTAACAAATAGGCTAACCACTACTGTACAACTCAAGGATTGTTGTTTTGACTGATGAAGTCTTTTGAGTAGCTTAGAGGAAGTGTCCATGAGGAGAAGTTTAATTATTTACCAAAGAATACAAAGCACGTTTACGCACGAAGAAATCCCTTCACCTCGGTATTTTCAAGTTATTCGATACTCACATTTACAGGAATTACAATAGCAAAGCTGACTTTTGAAGACCTAACCACTTGGAGATTGATGGCACGTGGATTGGTTGTCTATAGGTTATTTCGTTAACCACAATCGAATTATGCGTCATTCAAATGCTGAAATTCATCATGTTATAAAGTTATATTATGGTCTGAGAATGACGGAATTCAAAGCTTCATTTACAATTCTATGTAAATAAGTCATCATTATGTTTTAAGAAATCTTATTTCCACAATAATAGAACTCCCAAATTATTGTAAAGTTTCCAAAACAACATTGACTATCAAAAAGGTATTTCCATTTCTCAGATGTTTTCAGCAAAACATAGATTATCAGGAAAGCTGTGTATACTTAAATATAGTCGAATTAAAACATAGACAGTGAAATGCAGACTCTGTTAACAATATACTTAATGATGTAAATATGTCATAGATTTGTCCATTATATCACAGCCGAATCGTTTAGATTTCGCCTTCTGCAAAAGCGATATAGGCACATGAATGCGTCGAAAGTATTTTCAATCGTCGAAAACGACTGTCGTCCCTGTTAGTCAAAATCTGCAAACACTTCAACACGATTATTATTATTATTTATTATTATTATTTCCTTTAATTCCTAGAGGAACATAGGGCTTCAGCCATGCGTCTCCATTGCGTTCGGTTCTCTGCTGTAGTTTTCACCTGGCTCCAAGTCTGCCCACACGCTTTCAATTCCTCTTCACATGATCTCCTCCAGGTCACCCTTGGACGGCCAACTCGTCGCTTCCCTTTCGGGTTCCACTCGAGGGCTTGTCTAGTGATGTCACTTCCCTTCAACACGATAATACTTGCGAAATCTGCTATCACAGGGTAATCGTGCATTGGTAACCTTGACATCCCGGTGGATATATATGGCTCACAGTGAATATAAGTCAAAAGTCACTGAGTCAGGCAGTTTGGCAGTCAGCTAGTCAGTCCATAAATGAAAACCTATGGGCAGATAGGTTGACAAAATAGGTCGAGTTATGATTGTCGGTGCTGAATAAAGGAAGCATTGATTTCCATCAGTCAAGACTGTATCATGACTGACTATCCCATGATAGGAGAACTTTGTGGGTGTTGAAAACGAACACTGATACAGTATTGATTAATTAATTTCTTTGTGCTTGTAACACCAAATATATCCCTTCCTTGTATGTTGGAATTCAACTGAACTGCACCACAGTGTATACATATGCTCTGCTCTCCTTGAATGTACTATGACTGTCTGGTGATTACTGTGATTTCAGACTTTAGTGGATTTTGATACTTCACTGTCATCTTTTGTTGCCAAAGTGGTGGTTGTAGTCGATAAAATGAGAAGCTTAGCTAACCGGAGAATCGCCGAATTCACAGGTAACGAGTAGATGAAGCATGATGAATGAGTACGGATCTCAGTCTCAGTGAGGATGCAAGTTCGTCAGCTTTCTGATGGATGCATGAATGGTTGGATGAATATTAATTCAGGGTCGCCTCGACACATCAAGACCCTGTGGTTGGAGTCCGGTGGCCTTAAGATGCGTTTTTCTGAAGAGTCTTGGACAAGAGCGGAATAGCAATCCAGTAGTCCGTTGTTTAAAATGGTACTTTCAGTGATATCAGTCCGTATTCAAAACTGAAATCTATCCAGCCACTTGCAAACTTACAATCTGAAAAAATAATTCCACTAATTTTTTCAATATTTTAATGCATTTTCATGATAACAAATAGAGTGAGATGAGGCATCTACTACAAGGTATATTATTGCTCAATAATAACTCGAGCATTGTGTTTGTGGCTAGGAGTGCTTAAAATATTCACATGAGTATAGTCCTGGCAGGAAGCATTATGTGACTACCGCTCGGTAATTGATCATCAGAATCTCGATAGAAAAGCAGAAGTACACTCAGTATGCGTTTAGGTTTAAATTCATTGTGATGTTTTAAAATAAATGTATCATGTTCATAAAAGAGTAGACATGCCTTGTACATTAGTTAACACTGTTATCACTGCATGGAACACAAGGTATTTTGGCAAAATGCGGTAGCGGAGAAACCTGCAAATGGTAGATTTAACTATCATTAACCTTGATGATGTTGAATGGACATTTCCCTTCATCTTAAACAGGATTTACGAATAAACCTTGGTGAAGCTATTAGCATTAAATAGCGAAACGTCAGTAAAAACAATATCGTTTTGTTTTTCATTCATTGGGAAGTACAAAAACATTTATTATAATCAGGATTTACGATTGCATAAATTCAAACATACCTGGCGTTACTGGTTAGATTTCATGAATCCGTTCGAAAACGTTAACTCAAAAGAATTTTCATTGATGATGTCCACCTGAAGCATGTTTTGAGGTCTTGGCATTTGCTTCCCAGTCATTCTTGAGTTCTGAAATAATATGACATAATACGTCGACCTTTATAGAAACTGTCAAAGCATCAGAATGAGATGACGCAAAATACTCATATCACTATAATACAGATAATCAATCCCTGAAACTTTGTTCGCAATATTTACATAGTGGAAAAATAAGCGACATTTTAACTGACAAATTCACCCATTTCGTTCAAAATACTCTGCTTCACCCATCAAATACTGACGAATGCATGTTTCTGAAGCATAATCTATTTGGCTGACACCATGCAGCTTGCCAGACAGTTGAACATTCCCAGACAGGAATTCAGTTATATGAAAGAAGCTATGAGGAAAAATTTATACAGAATTAAATGTGAAAACATGAGGGTAAGGCTGAAGTTACAAGTTGATGTGACATTATTAGGGATTAAATGCATTAAGGTGGAACACTAGAAAGAATGTTTGACAAAGTACAAAAAAGTAATCGAACTATTGAACCTAAGCTATGCATTGAAAAGAACTTCGTACAGCCATTATCCCTCTCTTGGCCTAATAAGACATAACCAGCTGATGACTTCTATATCACTTCTTACTTATATTTTCAATCCCACTCTCATCATCTATTATTCTTATCACATCTTCATTAAAAAAGTAATTCATTTACTTCCTTTACACGCTACCATCACTTTATCAGTTTATTTGTTTTTCTTAGCCTTTATCGACTACTTTTACTTGAACATTTGTTTGTTTAATCATACTGTTTTTCGTTATTTGCGTTATTGCAAATTGCCTCACTTTTTCGTCCTTATTATTGATAAAACCATTATTATTATCATTATTACTATTATGACCAAATGCAAAATTTATATTCACCATCGTATTATCCCCATAGACAAAACACTATGATTGGTTTTTAATTGAATTTTTATTTTTAAAATGATGTATATTAGAGTTAAGCGTGATGAGATTTAATTGAAAACACAAATTCTTCGCTGAAACGTGTTGTTTTTTTCATTTCCCTGTGAGGATATTTATTATAAAGAAGAAATCACCAAAACTTTGCATGAGACCAACAATTTTAATGTAACTAGTAAAATGTAGCAAACTTCAGCCCAATTTCAGAGGTAAAAATAGGGGCCACTGAGCCAGCTGGAATAGAAAAAACCCGAAGAATTATAAACTAGTCCAATCTATTATGTTGAAAAATGTAAAAGTAAGCTGGACTATAAGACTTCAAGTAACCCAACAAAATTACCCAACAACAAGATGACAGGCTAATATCGTCGATTTATTAGACAGATTTTTAACGACAGTCAGATTAATAGATATAAAAAATATCACTAGAAGTTGGCATATTCAACACTTGTTCAGTGAACATGAAACTGTTTACAGTCCCGTAGAGAAATATCAGAGGAGATAAAGAATCGTATGAAATCAACGTTTCAGATTAACAATTGGTTTGAATATGAGCAACACAGTGTTTTTGCTAACATTTAGAATAACTGTTGCTATAGCACAGTCTGATCTGAAGAAATATTGAACCAAAGTAATATAAAAATGTGAAACCCAGTATACATTACATAGTCAGCGAGGCCAATGTTCATACAATGGGAAGAGTATTTACGATATAAGAGAAACATATGCGATCTAAAATATTTTGGAAAGCAGAAGTTCGTTAAGGGAAGAAAACAGTTGATTTTCACTGAGATGTTTCCTCCACGACAATACAACTTCAATGTGTACTAAAGCTTAAATGACAGAAAGGGGTAAATGTCATTTAATCATAAGAGGAATAAAAACCACTCCTTATGATGGAAAGCACAAACTGAACACGGAGAACTATAAATTGAATGGGAAATTTTTCCGGGATTTTATCAGAATTTGCACAATAAAATCAATTTTCAAAAGGCTATTGAATTTCAAAGTTATTGATTCATCCATGTTCAGCGTGGCAGTAGCAACCAGAGCCTCCCAAAGTACGCTTCGAAAGATGATACTTTCTACATTGTCATTCTAAACTAACTTGAATATTCTACCAATATCAGCTCCATTTCAATCTCCCAAGCGTACCTGTCTGTATCTTAGCATTTAAAGTGAGTAATGATAATACCACTCTGTTAAACTTTCTTTCCTGTGGTAGCATATTCTCGGTCTCATTTTTCTGACTGAATGTTAAGCTACAGAAATGATCCTCTTTCACCATGTTGCATCTTGTTTCTAGCGTTTATTTTGTTTCAACCTACAAAAATATCACATCAAGTCACAGGGATTACTCTCACAAATTTTGAAAATGTTTAAAGCCTGCTGATTTTCAAATTTACCTCTAAGCGTCCCTGTGGTTTTCTGCATCCTCTAAATCGTATTTCAATACACCAAATGGCTTTTTCTGAGAATATGAGTACGAGCTGACGTTTCCTATCTGATAAAATTAAGTGCCTGAAATCTCTCACTTCCTTTTTTGTATACGAGAATCCGGGGATTGTAATTCCTTAAAAACCTTGGCTGAATGATCTTTATCAGAACAATTTAGGCTGTGTAAATTTTACTGGATCAGTGCGACTAGGTTGATAAGGTTCTAGGTACGAATGAGGTGATGGAGTTGCAGGTTTCATTAAGTCCTCAGTAGTTTGCTTTCGGTGATGTATGTTTTAGATTTTCGGTTAAGGAAATACTGAGAAATATGTTTGAGTACTTATGCATTCTTTACAATAATACTACAACTGCTCGTGGTCCTTTGGAGCCAAGAGTGATGAATTTGTACACTTCTGAGTCAGATGACAAAAGCAACACGTTTTTTATGTGTTTTGTTTTAATTGATATCATTTTTGAAGATCACGATTTTCTGCTAATTGAAAACACACACTATTTCTGTTGTTGCTGCTTATTCTTACTCTCCGTGACTGCTTTTGAGCCAGTAGTTATTCTCTAGTGCTTAATCTAGAATTTGCGGGGGCAGTCACATCCTCACCCAAACCGTACTCAAACAACATTTAGTAATGTCTGCAGTGGAGTTCAATATCATCAGAGTCTATCCACTTGCCTTACCGCTGGATAACATCATTTAAATTGTGAAAGTTGGACTCAAACCTAATTGCAAATAACTGTAACTTCTCATAACATATCACACTTAACTGTTACAATATCTTAAGTAATTTGCCTTAAATCATTTTGATACTCCACACGATTACTGAGTTTAGTCCACTAAAGTCCTTAGAAGCTATCCTGATATACTGATGAATTCATCTCAGTTGCTTCCACCTCAGTTGGCAACTCTTTGTCAATATTGTACGTAGATTTCATTTCTTGAGATTGCAGTTATCTTACATCAATAGTTCATGAAAATATTGTCAGCTTTCGAATTCAACTGAAAAACACTCGATTCAGTGTTAACAAATGACTGCGATATGAATCGAGTCTGAATAAGAACCCCACTACTGAATTTAAATCGCTATAGTTAATGAAAATCGCTATAAACATGTGGAAGACAAAAAGAAATGCCATTCTAGCGATTCGGCCGCAAAAAATAAACATGGATTTCGCTCTCAGGAAAATTGCTGAACAAATTCTGGATGACACAGTCAAAAATCAAACATGTTATCTGAAATTCTGTCTTGATGTTTTTTTGTCCGGGAGAGGCACTTTTCTTAACAATTGGTCACTTCACTTCTTCAGAAAGCAGGAAAATTTGCTGAGAAAAAAGAAAGTTACATAAAATCAAAGATAATGCTGAGGTTAATTGACTGAACACTGTAATTAAATATTATCTATAACCGAAATTCCTCATCATCTTATCATACATGTGGAAAATATATTAAGGGAATCACTAGTGGAAAGCAAGCAAACAGTGATCCTTCTTCAAGCTATGCTGATCAACTTAAAACGTTGTAAAACATATGTCTTCTAGAAGATGCCATGATTTCCAATGCTACAAATGTTAAATATTGATTGCTTTTCTTGTTTTCATGCAAGTGATGTTCTCCATCTCTTGAAATCTTTCCAACCCATTGATCCAAGTAATGTGACTGCTATTATCCCCAGAAAATGTGTGGATAACTGACGCCGTTAACTCATTGATATTTTCAGTGAATTATTCTCCACAAAAGTTGTACCTGCTTCTTGGAAGGATGTTTAACATTTAATTGTGCCAAAATCACGCAGCGTTAAGTTTAGAACTGTTGTTATTACCTGACCAACCGTAAAAATAATGGAAAAATTGCCTCTAACTTAATTTAAATTTACTTTTAAGACTTTCAATGGCCCAAAACGACTCACTTATGAACATCATTGGTGTACGTTAAATGCCATTGTTGCCTTCCATCTTAATACTTTCTGTAGTTTAGACACTGATGGCCAATACATACAATGGGCCATCCTAGATTACTCATGCGTCTTCTGTCAAACGAGTTGGCTGTGACTTGCTATTTCCCATGATTCTTCTATCATCGAATATACTCGGATTTAAACAAAGTTTAATGTTAAAAAACTTGGACTGTGAATCATTCTTAGTCTTTCTTTACCATGTTCGTCTAGCCTTATACAAAAAGAAGTTGTCACAGTCTGGTTACACTCAGCCTCTACTTTTACAATTTGTAAATTCTTGAATTCAACCTGTTGTTCTCTGTTGCTCCCACTTAAGGTTTTCGTGGATTGCTTCAAAAAGACTTTATTATACTGCGAAATTCACCAATTGCTCTCAGGAGGGAGAGTGTAATATTGCTAAATCAACTTGTTATTACTGTTGCAGATAGATACTTGAACGCATACAAGATGTCAGCCAGTATATTGTTGTTTGACTCTAAACATCATCTCCATTTCTTATTATATCCTTGAATCTCATCAGCTGGAACTAGAAGCAACCATAAAAGACTTTTTCTTCGATGACTCTATTACACTATATGGGACACATTTTATGCGAGCAGACGTGCAAGTCATGAAACTATTAACTTATAGCAAAACGATAAGTAGACGCCAGTGTTAATTTCTTCTTTCATTCATATGTTATTTCCAATGTTTGAACTTAAATTCAAAATGAACATTTATGCACTTATTGAAAAGTATTATCAATGTAGATTCCCTCTTAAATTACCCTCCTGTTCTGTGTACCGTTAAGAGAAAATAAGATGCAATAATGAGTAACATGCTGAAAAATTCCACATTGTATGTAAATTACTGTTTATGGAATAAAGGCATTATAATTTTAACCCCTGGTGGTAAACCAAACGTAAATTTAACGTTTAGCCTTAATGAAATATTGTTTAGTTATGGTGTGCTTATAAGGAATCACTAGAGCTTTTAGCCATCTGAGATCAAAAAGTAATTAATCGAGGTAAGCTATACACATGCACCATTCAGGTGAACTTACGGACTTACGCTGATCGATATGTGCTTCATGGAAATTATTGAAGTCTAGAAATTCCCTTAGCTTACCCTTAAGTATATAGTTAGGTGATTCAGAAAATCAGGAGCTAATGTTAAAATTGTTAAGAGGTATCCATTTCAAGTAACCTAGTCAACTAACTTGCTAGCCCTAAAGGTGGTCTCAAGCCCAAGTAAAAAAGAGGGCGGTTGGGCATGGGGCTAGCAATTACACACCACTACAATTGTCAAACCGCTGGAGAAACTACAACGCACATAAAGGGAAGCCGATAAGACGATGTGTCTTCTCTCGAAAAAAGCAAGAGCAAGAGTAGAGAAGTGGAATATCCTTTCAATTAACGAGGCTGAGAAGGCTGCCTTGATAACCAGAGAAATACTAAGATAAAGTAATGACGTACTAAGTATTTGAGACAGGGGATGTAATGCAAATGGACTATAAAAATTGTCAATAGATGAGTTCGTAATCAACTCCGGTCTGGTCATGCAGATGGCAGCAATTCGCTAAATGATATCAGTAGTGTCAGCCAAAGCTCTAGTGCAGTAGGAACCAATTCCATCCTGCAGGACGGTGACATCAAGATTCAACTCAAAACGAAGGAAAGAAGGTCACAATTATCTGATGCTACTCACAGTGTTACAAACAACGTGGAACAAGAGAACAAGGAAGATTTTTACAGACAACTATCAACAGTAATGAACGACATCTCGAATGATAGCATCAAATCCTTATGGGCGATATGAATGCCAGTCGAACTGGGAGCGGATAATACAGGAAGAGAACCCATCATTCGTCAAGATGCTGTCGGAGAAATCAATGAGAACGGAAAATTGTTCACAGATTCCTCGCTTTTGATTATTTGACGATTGGTGGCAGAGTGTACAAACACAAAGAAAAATGGATTTTGCCTAACCGACACATCACAAACCAGAAAAAAGTGTCCAAGGAAGTAGAGACGCAGCAAGCCTACTGTACACAAATTCGAGCAGGGGAGCAGACATGGGCTTAAATCATCATGTGGTTCAGGGTAAAGCTGAAATCCTTCAGAACAACTGGAGACAGGTGACTGTAAATAAAATTAAACATTCAGAAAATGAATGGCAAAACTACAGCTGATGCCTTCAGATTAGAGCACAGTCAAACATACTACGTGGTATCACCGAGGAAACCTGCGTGGAAGGACATATGAACTAACTCTCTGAAAGTGATGTTCAAAGGTACGTGTAAAAATCCCCTAGGTAGAAGGAAGAGACACGACAAAGAACGGATCTCAGAGGAGACCTGGAAGGTGATCGACGAGAGGAGAGAGAGTCGGTGAAAGAGATGCCTCAATGTAAAGATAGGCAACCGAAGAAGAAGCTTAGTTGAATACCAGTGAGAAATCGATGAAGAACAGGGTGGCTGTTTTGATTTAATTTATTTCTCTTAACTATATACTTCCATGATTTCACTGCGAATCAAACGGAGGACCGAGGCCAAGCTAATTTAAAATTCAGCCATTCGGCTAAGAATTCACTGACCCGTCGATCCTTAGTTTGTCAAATTTTGATATAAGGCTAAGCTGATCGATACCTTAGGATGGTGTTGACTTGACCTTGATATGGTGGACCTCAGTGGTTTTACGTGATCTGCACCTCATTGCGCTCTGTGACCAAAACTACTTTGAGATCAGCACACATCACTGGAAAACAAAAAATATTGAAATCCACATTTAACTGTTTCAGCATTCACTCATTACAACAATGATTGCATCAATGAAATAACATGATATCTTTGTATGAATCGCATTCACACATTTTTGAAAGTAAAAATATATGACTGAATCTAATCACAATAGCGGAATTTATCGATTCGTGTGTACGCAGGCTTAACCTCCAAGCTGTTTTATGCACTAAAATTTCAGATTATACATGTACTACTTTGGTTAGCGTAAGTAGTCAGCTGCATTTTGAATAAATATATCCATTGTTAGAAGAGCTAGCTGACTTAGCATTTCAGGTGGTCCAAACTTCAGGCACCTCTTATATGTGTCCAGGCTGTACACCATTCCATGGATTGAAGTGGAATCTCCACATATGAGTTCAAAAAGTGTACAAGTCCAAATGAATTAGCATGCATGTTTCCTCGAAGCTGATATCGCAGCAAACTCGCAGAGAAACTAAATAAAGTACGACTATGCGCACTGTCAGGCAACAGACAGTAGATGTACAAAGAAATAACTGTCATCAGGATTGATTACACTTTGATAAAATTTTCAGGATTGTTAGAGTTATACATAAATACCTATGTTATCATCACATCTGACACTTATTCACTACGCAGTCAGCAGATGAAGGTAGTTTTCCCGGTTTACGTTAAACAGTCTCAGCGAGCAGTAAAATATAACCCCGATTCTCTTAATAATAAACAGATAATTGATGTTCTCTTAAATGTATCTATTCCAATGGATTCGTAAGTTTCCCGTTGTGGATTACTTGGCATGCAGCAATGTCGTACAGCTGTTGGATGAGATGTATAATTGTCGGTGGCACCCCATAGTAGCGAAGTAGTTGCCAAACCACCTCTCGATCGACGCTGTCGAAGGCCTTTTCAAAGTCGATGAAGTTGAGATAGAGAAGTGACTGCCATTCCAAGCTTTGTTCAATGATGATCCGTAATGTGTCGATCTGATCAATGCATGACCTGTTTCTCCTGAATCCAGCCTGTTCCGGTCAAAGTTTATCATCCAGTGCGTGTTTGATTCTCTCCAGAATGATGCTTGGGATGGACAGGAGCATAATTCCGCGCCAGTTCTTGCATTGACTTAAGTCTCCTTTCTTTGGTAGTTTGAATAAGTAGCCTTTCTTCCAATCCTCGGGCACTTTGCCTTCTTTCCACACCTTCTCCAGTAGTGGCGTCATCAAGTCCTCTGTTGTCTCTGGGTCCGTTCTCAATGATTCTGCTGGGATTCCATCTGGTCCTGCTACTTTTTCAGCTTTTAGCATCTTGATTGCCTTCAGGACTTCTGATTTCGTCGGGGGTTGATGTTCACTGGTAGCTCAGTCTCCGTTGTTGGTATTGTTGGGCGCGTTGTAGGTGGTGGTCGATTTAGGAGTCTTTTGAAGTGTTCAGCCCAGTGTTTCCTTTGCTCCACTTCTTTGTTGAGTGACTCTCCATTGTCATCCTTCACCGGCTTGATTTGTGTCATACGTTTGCCCGATAGGTACCTAGTAGTTTGGTGGAGTGTTGCGAGGTCTCCTTTGCCTGCAGCTTGTTCTGCTTCATAACACATTCTTTTGTCTTTCCTGGCACTATTCTTTAATCCTTTGTTCAGCGTCCTGTAGCTTGCATTCAAATCCTGTTTTTGCTGGTCTTCGGTGCACTAGAGAATCTTTTGTTTCACCATCCTTCTCTCTTCTATCAGTCTCCAAGTGTCCGTAGTGAGCCACTGCTTGTCCTGTCTCTCCTTTCTGCCTAGAACTTCCATGCAGGTTTGACTCCACACTGTTTTCAAGTTGTTCCAGTGCTTTTCGACGCCGACCTCTTCGCCAGTGTTGATTTGTATCTCGGCTTTGTCCTTTGTGCTTGCAGTGAAGATGTCCTTTGTGTCCTGGTCCTTCAGTTTTTGAGTGCTGAACTTGGCTTGTGGTCTATCTGCAGCTCCTGATTCTCTGAAAGCTTTTAATTTGATTTGGATTGTCATTTGTGGTCTGAGCCAATGTCTGCTCCTCTTCTTACTTTTGTGTCCAGTAGGCTGCGCCGCCACTTCCTTGAGATTGAGATGAAGTCAATTTGGTTTTTGGTTCGCCTATCTGGTGACACCCATGTAGCCTTGTGGATATCCTTGTGTTTGTTTACGCTGCCACCAATCACTAGTTCGTTGAAGGCGCAGAAGTCGGCGAAGAGTTCTTCGTTTTCATTCATTTCTCCGAGAGCTTCTCTACCCATGATGAGTTCCCTTCCTGTGTTGTCTGATCCCAGTTTGGCGTTCATGTCTCCCATTAGTATTTTAATGTCACCAGCTGGAGTATTGTCTATTGCTGCCTGTAGCTGTCTGTAGAATTCTTCTTTCGTTTCGGGGTCTGCGTTGTTTGTCGGTGCATAGCATTGTATAACTGACTCTTTCCTTCCTTTGGAGTTGAACCTGGCGGCAATTATTCTGGGAGAGATCGCCTCCCATTGCATCAGAGCCTTCGTTGTCGTTGGTGACATAATGATAGCCACGTCCTCCATGTGCATGTGGTTATCCTCTGGGTGACCGAAGTAGATCACTGACTCACCTGTTGACAATTTCGCGAGTCCATTCCTGTTCCATCTGCTTTCACATATTCCCAGTACTTGAATTTTGTATCTTTTCATTTCGTTTGCGATCTGGGCAGCTTTGCCAATCTCGTACATGGTGCGGACATTCCATGTCCCCAAAACAGAGATTTTTCTTTTGGCGCAAGGAGATACATCGTGCTGAAGTTTCTGTAGCAGGTTTGTTTACAGGGTGGAGTTGCTAGCCTCACTCCCGAGAAGAGGAGAGAGGAAAGTTTAGTGTTGCGTGACCGCAGAGCCTAGGGGACAACTGCTTGAGGCCGGTCACACGCGGCCTGTTTTTGGTTGTTCTTTCTTGTTTGGTGTGTCTCAGTAGCATATTTATCACTTCTGCCTTGTGACAGAGTAGCAAGAAGCGTGGTCGTTGTTAATCCGGACCCCGACCGATCCGGCATGATATTTTGTGAGGTTGTTTGAGTCAAAATATTGTATTCGGTAGCTGCTCTTTGTCTAACCACTATCCAAACAACTTTTCTGGCATGGTAGGACCCACAGGAAAATAAGTTCCAGCCAGTGTACCTCGTTGGGTCATTGCGGTATGCAAGCTCGACCACTACGTCAAGGTACCAACTATCGGTCGGGTCAATACTCCATACAATGTATCTATTTGAACATTAAATTTCATTCATTCAGAAATCTTCAAACTAAGATCAGACCGGAAAATGATTCATACATGCGTCATAAAACATTAGGAGAAATTTCAAATCTAGAAAAATATCAAACACGACTGTTACATGAATAATCACTGTGACAATCGTTGATTCCTACAGGTCCCAAATTTCAACTACACTGTTAAGCGCACGAAGCAGTCAAAACGTTTGAGCTATTATCTCAATATTTGAAAAAGAAATAATTCTCAAAACACTTATGAATAATACTTAGTGTTTTCGCTGTTTTTAATAATGGACTTTGTTCATTTCTATCAACTATATAATATTTCACATTGACAGCATCTAATGTTTAACTGGATGGATTGTAAGATTGATTGATGATGACACAGCAGGTCAACAAGATGATCAGGAAGTTAATGGAACTCTAACCATCCCCATTATTAAGTTGTGTTATCTTTTGTAGACATCGCTGACTATCGCAGATGTCCGTAAATTAATTTATCATCTGTTAACTACGCTAAAACGCATCTTTCAATTTTCCATCCGTAATTCATTTACTCTGCTGATATTTTTGTCAAAATATGGATGATACCGGTTGATTTTATGACAGTTACCTTTTCAAATTCTTTGAATAAATAATATCACGAGAGAAATCACAGCTTTATTTGAGTACCACTAGCTTCATCGAAGAATAAATCTGTTATGAATTCTGAGCTGGAAGATTCTTTAATTATTTACCTAGAGGAAAATATGTGATCGCACATCTCGTCTGAAGCTCAAACGTGGAAGTTTTGAAATGTAATATTGAGAAGTTTTATGTGACACTTTGAGACCAAAAGAAGGCTTCGAAGAAAACAAAATATTATGAGACATGATGTTAATTGAATGGTGAACGATGAGTACAAAGTAAATTGATGGAGAACAGAGAGGTATCATCCATTTGTTATTAAATTAAGAAATGAAATTGTTTATTCAATGTCAATTCTCTATGTGATGACACAGTACACAACTATTTATTACTTATGTGATTCTTCGTTGCATGCATAGCTCATCAATAATACTGGTTACATAAGAGCTCATATTTTAAATACCTTAGCAACTGGATTGTGAGCAGATCAATCACCGATTAGCAGGTTTCCGACATTTTACTGGTTGCTGTACTACATCCACAATGATTTCATATTTGGTTCGTTAGGAGTGAATGCCTGTGTATTTTTAAATGAGGCTCGGAGCATAGTCGCATCCAAATTTGTGAAATTTATACAATTATCTTCCTACTAAGAATATTAAAAAGCAACAACACTAAGATCAGTCAGCTTTGTAGGTGGTAAAACAGTCGTCTTCGCCAACAGCATAGCTTGTGCTGCAGTAAAGTTATGGTAGATAGTAATCATTGTGAACTTTAACGAAGTGAAGCCCATACGATTGAAAAATCTGTAATCATGGGACATATTTCCATGTGAAAGCTAATATGGAATAATTTTGCGAATCTTCCACAATCCAACATTTTCCTATCTGCACTGGTGTTTCTATTCCAACACGGCACAACAAGCACCAACCCATTTATCTTGCCAAACAAAATGCAGACTTCAGGCAAAAGAATTTACATGGTTCCCTAGAAATTTGTGAAGATATTCCAATCTCATTCTGAGAATGTCAGAATACGTGATGTAACTCAACACATTCCTCAAACCTTGCTAAGGTGACATCCAGGCAATCAGTCATCTATAGCTGTCCAGTTTTATTCGCGATATGGTTGGAAAATAGGTTCAGAAATCAATAGCTGTTTTAACGCAGGTCCTGTGTTAGCCTATCCTGGTGTGCAGTCAGTAAATAAGCAAATCACATATTCAGAATAATAATAGTGCACGGGTGAAATGTGCTACGCTTAGTTTGGATTTCTCGCAGTTCTTCTGTAACATGCCTTCCCAATTAAATTATATTTCATCAACCTGATATTACATGTTAAATTAATCAGAACATATTTTCGTCAGATGATATTCCGAGATGGCAGTATGAGTAAATGAACATAGAGTCAAATCGAGGCTGAAATCTTTTACCCTCACAAATATCATCATATGATCTAGTGGTTGGCATTCTTCTCAGATATGTAAGTAGAAATGATCGATGAATACTAAACAAGGTAACGGGATGTGTTTTCACCCATTATTATTGAATACATATTTAATCCTCTGCACAAGTGAAATGTGTCCGACGAATCGCCAGGAGACTTGATGCCACATAAGTGTTCGTGATAAAAAAGTGAGTTTTACTAAGACATTTAACAGTTACAGAGTCAGTAGATCCGTTTTTAAATTTGAAGCAGGCGTCGTTAGCAGTGGAACAATAAGAATAAAAAAGTGGCAATACCACCACTTTGCTTCTACTTTGAACCGAATTGGTCATGTCAGTGCATAGTGAATCCATTTAAAGATACTAAATTGTCATCACATAAATCGTGGAGCTAAGTTTCCTGAAGCTCTATTACAGCTGTATTACAGCAAACATTTGAAGATAATAAAGCATACTGTCTTGTTCAGTAGTGACTTGCAAACTGTGCTCAGAATCACAGGAACATCCATCTGAATACGCTTCAAAGCTTTTTGCCACCCACCATGATGCTTTCTTCCTAATTTGGTTAAAAAGCCGTAGATCCGCTGGTAGGAAACATTTTGAATAATCCAGGGAGGAGACACTAAGTTCTGGAGATATAACTGAATGAATAAAGCAAAATAAATCTGGAAAAGTACATTAATTGTACAAGATGCGAAATTTTCGTAGCCCTAGTTTTTAGCAGGACTCCACTATGTTCACTATCTATAGTGATGTTATCGTGTAAGTACTCCTTTTTGGTGCTGTATGACACTTTCAATGCAAGTCATTTTTAATCCGTAAAATTTTTAAACATTTACTGAGCATACCTGAGTTTGCGTTGATTTGTTTAGGATTTGGTTATTATGTTCATTAAATTCCTTAAGAGAAGTAGCCTTGACTCTGTGTTTCCTGTGGTAAAAGAAGGAGGTATTTGCTGATCAAAATATTTACGACTATTTTACCCTTCTCGTTACAGTTAATATATTCGAATCTATTCAAAAATTATTTGATGAACGAGTATCACATTTTCATAATGTCACCAAAAGAAGACAAATATGGAGACATTTGAAGAAAAGAAATAATCAAAGAAAGTCTCAGCAAGTGATATGAAGAATAATAAAACTACACACAGGATTTCGAACAAGATACTTACTGAAAATGAAATATCATTACTACTGAAAGGATTGAAATCCAACATCACCAGAAAGCCATTACCGATTCAGGAAGTGGCACCTATGACTGATCCTGCTCTACCAATGAAGAATCACAATCTGTGCGAAACGTACCATCTAATCCCAGAAAACAAGTATATGAGGCCTCAAGAAACTTCAAATAAGGAAAAAGCATCGTTATAACTAAAGTCGACAAGAAAAACGTCACTGTGATAACGAACCAGAGTGATCCAGAAAAGAAGGCGATTGAAGACGTACCCGATGAACAACACTTACTTTCTGAAGAAAAGGAAAAATCTGTGCAACTCAACAAAATGAAACTGAATGCCAACAGACTCCTTCAAGACCCAATCCTAAATGGGAAATTAAGAACAGTAGTGGATGTTATCAATTCACTGACATACAATCTTTTCAGATACTTCTTATCGATATGACATCCACTGCAATAAACATTCAGGCTACTGTGATTTCAAATCCAAAATAAAACACCGAGAAGTGTATAATGATTATATTATGGTATGCTGTGATATTCACTCATTATGTACGAGTATTCTCATTATCGCGTTTTGATATCATTTTCAGTTTACTAGAATCAGGCACAGTCGTATCACAAAGATGTCCACTGGACAACAGTGAAATAATTAGTAGCTTAAAATTCTGTCCAGTAAGTAATTATTTTACATTTAAGGGGAATTCATAAAGACTGACAAATGGTGTTTCTATCGGTTCACTGGTTTTCCCAATAGTTGCTGATCTTTTTATGAAAACATTCAAGGATAACATCTATTCCAGCATACTCACGCCTAAAATATGGTAAAGATAGGTTGATGACAATTTTGTTGTGCTGAAACAGAATCTACACAGTTCATTCTTGGATAAACTGAACAATCCATCTCTCAAAATTCAGTTTACTTCAGATACAGAATCAAACGTCAGTGAACTACCATTTCAAGACTGCCTAGTTGAAAGGAAGGAAAATAGACATTTTAGTATATCTTTAATCAGGAAGAAAAATCATCGCAACAGATATTTAGACTTCGAATCACCGCAGCCCATCAAAGCAAATCTAGCAGTTTTTGAAGTGTTCTTTGACAAGCACACCTATTGATAACATATGCGAAGGGAAAAAGAGATTACTGAAACTCTCAAACAAAATAACTACCAAACGAACTTAATCAACAAAATTAACACTGACATTAAGTTTGGTCGAAAACGTATTCCGAAAACATGGAACTCAACAGTTGTCTTTACATGTAGAGCAGAGACGTCAGATGATATCAGAGGAGACCCCAGTAAGCCTGAAATCAGAGTTTTCTTCAAAACATCAGACACTGCGAAGCAACCTTGCTCGTATAAATGACCAAATCCTTAAAGATTCTCTATCTAATTGTGTCTAGATAATGAAATGCTTGCTTGGAATGTGATGCGACATACATCGGACAAACATCGCCAGAGAGAAATCAAAGTCAGAAGTAATGAACACCGTACAGCATCTCTTCGACCACCGAGAAATCCGGTTGAACTAGAAATACTTGAGAAATCATCAGTCATAGGTTTACACGCCATAGAATCAGGCCACAAAAATCGATTTTGACAATATTGAAATAATTCAGAAAAACTTCAGAAATCACAAAGAACGTCTAATATCAGAAGCACTTGATATCAAGTGAAATGCAAATTGCCTGAATAGGAATGATGGACTGAAACAGAATCTGACCAGGTTACAACACCTCTCTCCCCCATGAAGTGAAAAAATCAACACGAATATGATAAGCTACCTCATTATGTAAAAACATGCTGCTTTTATAACTTGTTACACTCATCATATCCAATAATGTTTGCCTGCTTTTGTTATCTTTACCGACTAACAACTTGACAACATGAGAATTACTCCATGCTGATGAATGATGGCTCTGTTTCTACATATAAGTTGATAATTTGTAAATTCTGGTTTAATGACACTTTGATTAAGCTACTAGCATTAAATAACGAAATCATGCAAAGTAATTCCCACAAATAATGATTATCCTGTTGCCTTTCTCGTCCAACCTACCTGTGTATGTCTGTTATTTTCACGTTTTTAATTTTTTTCTGCATTACTAGATATGAAAGCTGCTTTTTAAAATTTTTTAAATATCCGAACTTCATATCTATTTTGTTGATAATATGTCATTAAGCCATACTTACACGAAGTGACAAGTTTTTCCAGTAATTATAATTTTATTGTGTCTTTCCTAACCGATCTTCCAGATTATTACAATTTGTAATTTTATCAACTTCACCTTTGACCTGAAATATTTCCAGAATAGTACCACCACATATCTTCTGTTTATTACACTTAGTAATTTTATTAATTCAAGCTTTTCCCGGAAATAATTCTGGAAATTTCTCGCACGAACAATACAAACGCACGAATGTACAGCCTAGTTGATGACTTCGTTGGAAAGAAAGTTCTCTTTGCGGCAACCTTATTTTTACTAATCTTGCGTAAGCACAATGATTTCTGTGTAGCACAAAGTCAGCATAACACTCCTTATTGCTCTCGCAATATGGGTTGGTGATAATGATGGATAGGTTATCAATATGATATGTAAATGTGAAATCTGTGGTAATTTCAACCTGATATCCTGTATGGACGAGATGAGCCCAGTGCAGATCAACGTCTCGCCTTATTCAGGCCTCTGCCTACATTTGATGGGTTTTGTACAGAAATTAGACGATGATTTGGTCAATCGTTCACCCAATGTTCATGCTTCGAGAATAGTAGTGAATCACTAAACGCACCTCATTCCCTTCTTTTGTCATAGTTTCCCATAAAAACTAGTATTCCAACTTGTTCCTGTGAACACCTAGTTCACACGTCTCTTCGTTGGAAAAAGCTACACCTCTCTAATGTTCCGACGGTCATTTTATCACAGTTTGAAAAAGAACAAGGATTTGCATCAAATTATGAGTTGTCACTACCTGCCTTACTTAAATAAATAACTTTGGTAACAGAGACACATTTGTGACTTAACAACATGATAACTAATACATGAAAAACAAAATCTCTCGTGAATCTACTTCTAAGTGGCTCAGTAATACCCCTGACCTTCCTTGTTTTGCATTGATGAAAGTGCTTGAAATTCACCAAGTTTATTTCGATCTTAATTAGATTCTTGATTAGTTGCCATTACTCACCTCCATCTCTTTTTGATTCCCAACTTGCTGTTATGGATTTATCAGAGTAAATGAAGGAAGAATTTACTGTGAAGAACGTTGAGAATTCATCATTGGGTGTAATCATATTGTTCATGACGAAGCTATTAACATTACTGATTGCTTTAATTACTGTAGTAGTTGAATTTCCTTTACGTAAAATAGGATATGCAAGGTATTACTACAAGCAAAATCTCACTTTAGGTGAAAGTTGTTGACGCAACAGCATACAAACAGATCATATTTACGCAATGAACTAAGTGAACAATTTCCTTATTTTCTTTGATTACCAATTTAAGTGACTAAATATCATTCTAGACTACAAGGAAGGTGATGATGGAGGTCACATAGACAATTATGCCGACAACGTAAGACCAAGCGACATGAAGTGATGATTCTTCGTCAAGACCACACCACTGTACAACTTGATACAGCGAATAGCAGACAATCAACTAATAGTTTCCTTCACTGGATTGTAGAAGCATCCATTCATATTACCGAATTTCGTTTAGTATTTCCATGTGTGATGATTTAGTTTAAGAGTCCCTCTCTCTACCTGAATCCGACATCCTTTTATTTTTCTGACTGAGTCACATATTCAAAAGACGATTTCATCGTCAAAATACATAACGTCGAAGGAAGAGTCAACCAACACTCAAATTCTCTTTATGAGTGATAGACAAACTCATGAATAACACCATTCAGAAGAAATTGTTGTGCAAATACAAAATGAAAGTTCTAGTGCAGAAATAATAATTTATTCTATAAATTTAAAATGTAAACTGTCAAATAGTCAGGCAGTTACATGCACAATAAAATGTGTACGCAAGCACAAGTGAATATCCCTTGTCACAATATGATCGATAGACCGATGTGTTATTCATGTTATTTCAATGAGCTGGCAAAAACTAGAGCCAACTGAAAGAAAAAAAGTAACCAATAGAACAACATCATTTTTCTGAGTTTCAATTGAATATATGCCAGTCTGTTGACTGAATATAAACTCCTGATTTACATTAATGAATAAAATCAACACTGAGATCTACAGAGAATGTGATTTGGAATTTTTAATAACCTCGACCACACCACGAAGGCTTGTCAAGGTAGACTTCGCCTCTGTTACAAATTGTTCATGATTTGTCATCTCAAACCAAACACCACAGCTGATACATAAAGAGATTTCTAAATTCCAAAGTAAAACTGTGAACTTACTAAAGCTACGGTAGTGTTCCAAAAGCCGCCAATCAATATAGAATATTTCAGCTGAAACAAGTTCAAATAAATTGATATAGATGAAAACTTTGACACTGTGGTGAAGTATAACTACATTATAGACAAGATTTTATTTTGAAAACTTTCACAGCGTTATGCAGTAATATTAACTGATGAGGTTTCGAGCACAAAATATTACTCATAATGATATCAAGTTCAGATAAATTACGATCAAAATGCTGATCAAGGATTACATCACATCAAATGTACAATTCAAGTAGTAGTAACCTGGCAATAAAACTGAATGTTGTCAAATTGAACAAAACTACAAAATATGTATGTACAACAACGCAGCTTTCTGAAAATTTCAATGAATCAGTGAGATAAATTAGGGATCACTGAAGTGCATCTTTTCACAAGAATTTATGTTTACCATTTCTTACTACTGTGTAATAGGATGTTCCGTCATTATCATGTAATTACATAGTAATTTGTATTTTAAATATCAAATGAGTTCGATACTGTTTCTCAGATGGGTGAATGTACTGCAGTACTTGATTTGCTGCATAAATACCCCTAGTTTCTCCTCAAGAATACAGAGATAGGTATAAGGCTGGAATTTGGTGTTAGTAATAGTAATATTTACTTGACAGTTCTAGTTATGTTAAAACCTTAGAATAAAAAGGATAATTTGATATTTCAATGCAATTACCTCAATCATATCTAAAAAGAATAAAACGGCTCCAGTTATCAGAAAAGCCGTCGATAAAGATATCAGAACTATTATCACCACTATTTTGAATCTTTTGACATAGATGCAGGCGATAATTGTTGACAAATCTTCCAGAATAACGAAGCCCAAGAAAAAGTAATAGTTAAAATAAGGCTCTTGGCAACACATAAAACAGATAGCTCCAGACCATAATACAATCTGTTGGCAAAATAAATTAGACATTCTGAAAATCTGAGTTAAAAATTTAACATTTTTTTCACAAAATTCACATAAACATAGAAATTTCATATAAAATAACAGTGAAATTGAGTTAAAATGTTCTTGCAGTGTCACTTTTAGTGATGTGAAAAATCCCCATAGAAAAGTGAATGTTGGTTTCGCGTTTATTGAGCGGGATCAACGTTGTATTACTACAACTGCGGACGGATTCATGAATCCCCAGTATTTTGCAGGTACCTAAAGGACGGGTGTACAATGTATCTGTTTCTCGTTTCATTTCGCGGTTAAGATGAGAAAACGTAATTTCTGTTGTACTGTAAACCGTCAAAGTGTCAGATCTTAAATGGTGAATCCCGCTACACTTATCAAATTACATTCACACGTACACAGGGAGGACGCATCGATCTGTTCACGTAAGGGCTAAAGAACACATTCCGTGATAGCTTGAAGAATAGATAATTTCACCTCAATTGATTTGTAATCAATCATGATTTTATACCCATCCGCTGAACAAGTTTCGTAATTTTCTTTAATTCAGTGAAGCCTTGCTTAAAAAATAAGGTATACTTGCGATATAGTTCGACGTCAGAGATTCGTGCA
The DNA here is from genome assembly GCA_944472155.2 of Trichobilharzia szidati. Lineage (NCBI taxonomy): Eukaryota > Metazoa > Platyhelminthes > Trematoda > Strigeidida > Schistosomatidae > Trichobilharzia > Trichobilharzia szidati. The sequence goes on from OX235276.1 coordinate 96,615,539, forward strand.
TGTTGGTTTCAGAGGTTTTTAAAGTCAAGAACATTTAATCAACCAAGAAGTCGCTCATACTGGAGTGAATAACAAACCTAAACCCCAATTTCAGTGGATCACTTAGTTCCTGTGAGGCAATATTTTGCCACATGATATTCAACAAACGGTATTTTAAATGAGGTATACGGTTGGTGTTGTTTTGTTTGTGAAAGCAAATCAAAATCAGAAAACTTATTAGAAGAATTAATCTTCTATCATCCGAATGTTAACTTCACAGCTAAACACGTGAACAATAACACGAAGACTATATAAGAAGTTATTGTTCAGAACAGAGCATACAAAATTTGTTTCAATAGTACAGTTGAATAAAAAGCAAAGACTGCGATGGATATCTCATCCACGATTAGGATATCGTGAGTGGTACATAGATAAATCTTCTACAGAAATATGCCACAGTACAGCCATCTTAAACACGCTGGGATTAATTTAAATAATTTATAATGAATCAATCTGACTCGGTGATCATATTATTCCAAAAAGTTGTTAACATCTAAGATGTGGAAACTAACATCTATCCGACAGTTTTGAAGAAAGCTACAAATAACACTGCAATTTACAGGGCACGACGTACAAGATAAAGTCAAACAAAGACTTGATCTACAAGTAAATTTAGTTGTGCTGCAAAACTCGTGTACATTGACTGCACCAAGTGACTGCTTCAACAATCTGGAAAAGAACTTTCGCCAATCTTCGACACTTCGAATTGTGTATATCAACTTGAGTGTGTTTGTGGAAACAAATAAACAGATCGTAGGAGGAGGCGATTGCCTGTTTGCATAATGCAGCTTTTAGTAGAGTGACTGAAATCACCTGCAGTCAAGGTATCAAAATATTCAATTTGTAGACTGGAAACATGATATTGACTCTATCAAGTCTTTCACTTCTGTCATTAAACGAAGGAAAATGTGTGCAAGTGTGGAGGAGTGTGAAATTGTGGTTCGTAAACTCAGTCTCCGTGTACAAAAAGAAATTGTGGTCACTCTGTGTCCACTACGTCAATTCACCTTACTTATTACCTGTTCTTATTATTGTTATTAATTTATTCTACCTCATTATTATCCTTCATTTATTTAAAACCATCATTTATCAATAGTAGTATCTTAAGTTGTTTTAATATTCGTATTATTGCCATTGATACTATTATCAATATTATTAAGATTGATGTTCCACCTCAATTTGGTGGATTTATTAAATTCTGCTTTATTCACCTTTGTTGCTTGCTGAAATTTAATCCATTTTTGAGTGAATATCAACAATAGAAACAAAATTATCTCGAGGAAACGAAGCTAATTGATAAACGTGAATCTCTGAGGAACTTACTATGAATCCTATCAGGATCAACGCAATTTTTACATTATTTGTGAATTTGAAGAATAGCAATGCACACAAGATCATAGTCAATACTCTAAAATACAAATGGAAAACAGCTATAATGAATTCCGGAAGATGAAAGGAGTTTTCTACATAAAATCATTCAATAGCCCTACATCCATCATTCCTTGCTAGTTCATACTTTCATCCATGCAAATAATTTGCTGTTAAGAGAAGCAGGAATTTCCACACATTTAAAACGGTTGAGGAATCATTCCTAGTATATACTCACTCATATGATTGTAAAAATGAAGCACTGCTTAGACGTTTATTGATCCAATACATTATTTAAGATCAGATGAACTCAGTTAAGCTATACTATTCGAATATTCCAAAAATGTTCATTTTGTTACGTTTCGCCAGTAATCAGTTACTCAAAGGTGCAATAAATCCTTTTCAATCCAAAGTATCCATTACTTGCCTACTAATACCATTTTAGAAACTAAAGCCTAATATTTTTCCTGGGGAAAAGAATTTTCGATCATATTTCTGCTCTTTCTGTTTGTTTTTCTTGTCATTAACAATATTATACAGAGTCCGGTAATCGGAATAGTCTTCAATCAACTAGCATCTCAACGCAGGTACAACTGATGAATTACTAAATATTTATTCACATGGACTTAAATTCAAATATTAGTTTTAGGATTTAATATTAGTTCTTTTGAACAACTTTAATCAAACCAATATTCACAGCAAACCGATGGACATAATGTTGTATCATCGCCGGTGGACCTTGATGACGCCACGCATCCGATTAAGACAGTTTCTACGTAAACAAGAAAATACTTCAAATCTGTAGTAGTTAATAGTTTGTTTGATTCTTTGCTCTATAATTTATTTTGATTTTAGCTTGATTCCACACCGTATTTTCGCTGCAATTATGAAATTTTCAGCGTGTGATATCGGTAGCCCAACTTCACAGGCCTACCACTGATATTGCGTGTGCGTTGGCAGGGGTTCTAACTTCGGACCATGTGCATGGTCGACGGCAATCTTACCCGCTGGGCCACCCACGCACACCATCATTTCAAGATTCCAGTTTTGTTGTTATAATCACGAAAAGATGTGAATGTATTTTAAGTCATTTACAGTTAATAGTGTTAATCTCAAAGATTACGGGAAGGAAGACTTACAAACAAGCGATTGCTGCATAAACCTTCCATTGAGTAGCAAAACTTTCGTTCGCCTTAAGAAAAAATATTTAGTTCATGTTAGTAAAAATTCTGATATCGTCCATAGGTAACTGATTCTAAACAAAAACAAGAAAGCTATCTTGAAGCGTTGCTCAAGGTGGTTACATATTTAGCGAATGTTGATTTTAGATATAACCAATATGTCCTTATTTCTCAGCATGAATGATTTAATACATGAACATTGTCTACATAAATGAGCGATAACATCGATGAATATGTCAATCGTGTGACAATTTCATATCTTAAAATATTCAGAAGTTGGAGTCGATATAAAACAAGAAATAAGATTGAAATATCTCAGAGACAAAAATTCGGCCTGAAATAACTATCGGTATACACATGGAAACATGACAACCCTCAGCGTGTGAATTGACAGTTTTCATTCACCATAACAGTTCTTCTAAAAGCCTGTCCTCACATATGCACTATGTTCGGAATTGCAATCAGTAATGGGATGTGTCACTAAAGTCCCTAAAAAGAATAAAAAGGCATAAAGCAACAGATTCTCTGATGTTGTGATGACTGCTCAATATACATATAAAATATTAAATCTCATAAACCATGAAATCATGAAATAAGAATGCCTAAGATTAAACGAAGAATGCAGCCATTGATGACAAGAAACTGATAGTAACTACAAATCATAAGAACTGAAGTGCTTACCTCTAAAATAAAAATCATCTTACACCAGACGCTATGAAATGGACTTACATCATTGCTCAACTTATATGTAAATATATATTCACCTAATTTTCTGAACTTTGTCTCAAACTTTGTTTACATTCATGGTGAAGTGTTTATTAACTGGTAATAAAAACTTCAGTGCACATCGAACTTGTTTATATTCAGAAGTAAAATCAAGTCGTCTAATGCATGTTTATTTAATAATTTAAATCACGACTGAAAATATTTTTCTACTATCAACCAGGTGGCTAATTCATAGAACAATGGAATATTGAAAAAGTCAAAAAATGATGAAGTTACATTAACATTATTCGTAAGATAGTTTCTTTCATAATGTACGTTTACTGGATGACTGTGTTTCGAGTCGTCAGTGCGTTTATTTTCTACTAGATTTACAATGAACTCTATACTGAACAGTTTCTGCTCCAATCTTTGGAGATCCTGTAATACCTTCTACTATATTTTTCAACGTAATCGTCATTTTCGTCTTATCGATAATTATTCTGATAGACATTTTCTTTGGGCTGAGAAATCCACTATTATTCCTATTTTCACAGTGAATAACTTCAGTATTCGTTAAAATATTGAAGTATAACTTCAATTAAATATAAATGATAAAAGCATTATGTTACTGAATGCAAGAATGAAGTGGGCTGTTCACTAAATAATTCACAATAATTTAGCAGATTCAGGCCTTACACTTTTTTATCAGATGAAATCCGTGTCAAAAGAGGTATCGCAGAATATTTACAATAAATCGTTAAAAAAATCCTTAATGGTCACTATTATTTCTTCATGCTGTGATGAAGGAAGAGAGCTTCATAAAGGGAGAATAGCCTCAAGATAAAAAAACAAACAATTTTAGCTAATTTTATTTATGATGACTCTGATAAACGTGCGTTCAGTTTTCATCCGATAATTTTGAAGCGAAATGTGGTGTTGCTTTGCTCTTCATCTCTAGTTCAATTATCAATTGTTGGCGTCCTTTTCATGCATTTTGAAGTTTATGTCAACGATTTATTCGTCTCTTCACTACACGTTTTTAACCTGTTGCAGAGGTGCTATTCAACTGAAATAAATGGAATATATGCTAATTGTAGAGAATAATTATCTGCATTGATGATTTTCATGTAAAATGATTTAAAACTAACACCTTCAGGTCATGATTGATGAGTGTAGTTACAAAGTTGTCTTTAAATTAGAGTTGATTCGTGAATGCTGACAACTGCAAATCAGAAACTTTGTGACGCATAAAGGCGATTGTAAATAAGGATGTATTGTTCTTCCCAAACTACGATTTCCATCAATCACCAATGAATTTGCTGTGATAGGTGATTAAGTTATCAGATAGCTAGCACGAGCTCCCATGATAAGCATTACATACCAAAGGGAACACTTCGAAACAGTCAGTGATAAGGGGAGAGAGTAGTTGAGGATATGAATATTTTGTTTTTAAAGAGATTTAATCTAGAAATCTGCGTCGGTGGCACAGTGGTTAGGACTCTCGCCGACCATGCACATGGTCCGGGGTTCGATCCCCTGCCGGCGCACACCCGATATCTATGGTCGGCCTGAATTTGGGCTACCGATATCCATGCTGAAAATTCCACACTTGTACTGAAAATACGGTGTGGAATCAAGCTGTAAATCAAAATAAATAAAAATAAATAAAAATGAAATAAGACTGAACACAGAACGTGAAATGATTCATATTTGCGTAGTTGAACATCTAGAAAAATTTCGAATTTAGCGAAAAATATCAAACACAGGATAAACGTATGATTCCTTTTGTCATTGTGGCAATCGTTGATTCCTACTGACTACTTATTTACACTAAACTGTTAAGCACACGAATAGCCAAATCGTTTGAGCTAACATCTCAATGTTTACAAAAGATATAATTCTCAAATCACTTATGAAAAGAAGATTTATTGTTATTGTTTGTTTTTGAATAATGGACTTTGTTCAAGGCTAATTACAGTAGATAGTGAGACAATGTAAACATTTTCAGGCAATGAAGATTATAATGTTAGGGCTTATTTTGTTTACTTCACAACTCCCCACTTATTCATTACGCTGAGTTAAACTTACAGTCTCGACGATTTAGAACTGTGTACTCTAAAATTATTCAGTGTTTTTCAGTAATTGTTAGTTAACACAATGAAGACTTTTTACTCTATATGTGAATGCAACAAATATTTCGTTTATTAATGACGAGATTCAAAGTCTAATATTAAGTAAACACTGAAATTAGTAAACACGTCTGATTCGCATGACAGCTGATTTCATAACGAAGCTGGATTTAATTTAAAATAAGGGTTACTCAGTGACTTGCAATATTCAGTGTTAAATGAATTACACAACTAGTGATATTAGGAAGCGAGATAAAATACAGTACTACAAGTGGGCATAGAGTGGGGTCAAATGAAATTAAGACAGGAAATTCGGCTATCACACCACTCCTTTTTCGTTAACACTTGGAAGTCTGGTGTTCATGTAATTTTCCATCTCAGAATAAATTTATCTGATCGAATCACCCAGTGATGCAGTATTATACATTCACAACAATTCGAACACAATAAAATGTTCATAATCGTATCAAGGCAATAATTAAAATAACTTTCAAACTTTGTTTGCAAAATTTCCTTGTTTCATACTTTTTGGTGTAATTGTTAATGATATTTCCACATTTCTGGTATTAACATTTCGTCTATCATATTGCATATTGTTAGGTGTAGATTCGATGAAAAAGATGCAGTGACCAGCATCTTACTCAACCTGCACATATTACATTTTACAATTGTAGTGAAGCTTTGTTTATCGGATCAACACTGCACCCTTGCTATCGGAATGACACAACGCTTATACCGGAGATATGGAAAGTGACAAAAACAACAAAAGGAATTTGTAGAGATGGAGAGAAAGAAACTAAATATTAGACAATATGTGAAGATGAGGGACTAAAATGAAATGATAATGAGCAATAATTTATACTGGAAACGTCATCCAGAAGTTATTACTGCATCACTGTGTGATTAATATTAAAATAAACTTACCTAATATGAAATTTGATTCTTCCACAGTGCCCAGAGTTCAACACTTGCATTAGCAAACACATTGTCTTGGTTCACCTCATTTATTTTAAGTCGTACTAACACCTTTCGTTTACGTTTTCACAAGAGGCAAAATTTATAACAATTATCGTACCACATTTCAGAATTTTTAGATTGCACTGGCGGCTGACGTTCGGAACACTGCTGTAGGTTTAGTAAGTTCGAACAGATTGCTATCTTACCTATTTGCGAAACGAATGTCAATTATGCCATAACCTTCCTCTTCAATGAATCACTGCCATCATACATTTCAAATCATTAACCTCATCACTAAAACAACTATGAATCATATTTCCCATTGACAGCATCTAAAATTGTACTGGTTGAATTGTTAGATTTATTTTTAATGATACAACAGGTTAACAAGCTGATCAGAAAGTTAATAGTGCTCAAACCATACCTGTTGTCATGTTGTTTTATTTTTTGTAGGCAGCGCTGATTATCTCAGATTTCCTTAAATGAATTTATCATCTGTTAACTAAGCTAAAACACATCTTCCAATTTTCCATCCGTATTTCATTTATTGTGCTAATATATTTGTCAAAATATGCATGTTACATATTGATTTTATGACAGTTGCTTTTTGAAATTTTTTCAATAAATAATATCACAGCAAAACTTGCAGCTTTATTTGCATACCACTGGTTTCATAGAAGAGTAAATGTCTAATGTAATCTTAGCTGGATGAGTTTTTAATTGTTTCACCTGAAGGAAAATGTTTGATAGGCTATCTGATCTCAGGATCAAACGTTAACGTTTCAAACTGTTGAACAGAACAGTTGAAGGTGACGTTTTTTGACTAATAAAAGGCTTCGAAGAAAACACAATATTTTGAAAGATAATTCAATCGGATGGTGAACGATGAGTACAAAGTAAATTAATGAAGAACAGTTAACTCTCATCCAATGATGGATTCTGAGCAGATCAACCACCCATTATCAAGGTTTTTGGTATTTTACTGATAACTTTATTACACCCAAAATAAATTCATATTCGGCACGTTAGGAGCGAATGACTGTGCATTCACTGTGACAAAAGCAAAGTTGTATTCACGAATTCAAAAGCCACTGGTTATCGACGCATTAAGACTTTTATCCTCTCAGTATTATGTAAAGGTTAAGACATGTGCTAGATAGGCGTCATCATAGCGTTTCTATTTCAGTGGTGACAGAATTCACTATTCATCAGTATGTTGCTAGAAATTGTCGACAGTGTGCACATTAGGCTTTGAAGCTATGGATTCATTTAGGCCAGATGTGAGGGACTGAATTATGATTCCTAATAGCCCGTCTTTACAATGACAGGCTGATAACGTACAAAGATTCGTAATAAAGTATATTTTTACTATCTGTCACTAACATAAGGCAGTGCGTGACAGTGGCTATTTTGGACTTCAAAAACAACGGTTCAGACGTATTCAGTTCAAATATTCTCAAATAAATTCCTCTGTTCCATCAAGGCTTGGAGCCAAGTTGCGTGCAGAACTCTGAAATTCCTACAATCATATTTATACTAAAAATATTTAAAGGCATTAACACTAAGATCAGTGAGCTTTGTTGGTAGTAAAACAATCGTTTTTGTCAACAACTTAGATTGTGCTTTAGTAAAAGTATGGTCGTTAGATAGTAATCAACGCATATTTCAACCCTGCGAAGCTCATCCGACAAATTTCCATGTGCAAGCTCGTCAGGAATATTCTTCGAATCTTCGACAATCAAGCACTTTTCTATCTGCACTGCTGTTTCTATTCCAACACAGCACAACAAGCACAAAAATGCAGACTTCAGGAAAAAGACTTTATATGGTTCCCTAGACATATGTGAAGATATTCTAGTCTCATTCTGAGAATGTCGAAATATGTGATGTGACATCATACGTTCCTTGAACTTTGCTTAGTTGATATCCATGCAATGAATCTTTTATAGCTCTTCAGTTAAATTCACGTTAATGTTTGGCAAATAGGTTCAAAATCAATAACTGACTAAACTCAGGTTCTGTGTTAGCCTATTCTGGTGTGAAGTCAGTAAATATGCACATCACATATTTAGAACATTAAGACTGCACGGATGAAATGTGGTACGCTTAGTTAAATTTCTCGCGGTTCTTCTTCATAAGTGAACAATATCTTTATCAATCCGATATCAAAAGTTAAATTAATCAGAACAATGTATTTTCATCATATGATATTCTTAGATGGCATTGTGAGTAAATGAATAAAGAGTCTGCCCAAAATACTGAGAATGGACAGAATCTTATCAGGATTCAACACATGACATCTGTGTGGTTCTTTATCGAATTTATTTTTCATGAGTGTTTATGTCTTTATTTGTTCACAGTTTGTTTCCACAAACTTTGATATTTGTTTGAAAAAAACAGTTGACTCACATTAACAATGGAATATGTTTTGGAAGATACTAAGATAATTGATCATGTAATACAAGAATGGTCTAATATACAAACAAGGTTAATTAGATAGCGACTATGGTAAGATTGAGTTATTAAGTTAGATGACATACTCTAATTGACTAAAATTTTTCAACTTAAGTCGGGGTAGCAACAGAGGTGAATAAAGTAGAGACTGAGTGTAAGTGGGGTAGAGAATAATGCCAATTAAGTTAGAACTCAAACTGAGCAACTAAGTTGGATGACTTAACATAAATAACTAAAAATTGAGCGTTCTTCAAGTCAGTAACAGTGGTAGTGAGGTGTAGAAATTAAATCAGGTGGGGATAGAGAACAAGAAAGTTGAAAATGTAAAACATTAAAATTGAGAAGACAAAATAATAACAATGAAGAGACAGAAAAAAAGAATAGGTAGAATTTAATTGTCCGGTAACAAGATGGATTACGTCCATTGCAAGTATAGTGATTGAACGAAGGTCTTTTGTATGCAGAGTTCAGGACTTAGCAAGTGAATCGCCATTGCTTCTGCAGTTTGAAGAAGTCTGATTCGTACACTTTTAGGAAGACTACTTCGTATTCTGTAGACGACTTTGAAGTTTGTTTGCTGTGTAGCTTGGTGTCCGGATTCTATCAGATGTTCTAAGATGAGGCTGTGGGGGCATCGATTTTCTCCTTTGTAAACTGTGTTAGTAAGTTTTCGGTGATATGTTTGGAAAGCGAGCGCTGGGTACGGCGGACATACCTGGCTCCACACGTTCAGGTGAGTTGATAAATACACATTTATGAGGCCAGCAGTGGTAGCTTATCCTTCACGTTCACATGAATCATAGGTTTTTTGGAAAAGGATAGTCGTAGTTCAGCTGCGAAGAAAGTCTCCTTAAGTGAGGGCGATGGTCGAATTTTTAGTGTTTCCGCAGATATATCTCCATTGAATTGAAGGTTCATGTTGAGTAGTTTTTTCGGGACACTAAGCATGGGTGGCTTTTGTGGTCTAAAAGTCATTGATTTTGCAATAAATCGTTCTGGATAACAATTCTCGACGAGGATTCTCTCCAGATTGTGGTATACACCAAACGAAACCTGATACGTTCACTCAGCTACAGATTTCGTAGAAATTGCACCCCTGAAACCATAGATGAAATGGACAATATATTTAAAATACAAGAAGTATTAGTTCCAAACACATTCCTCGCTGGTATCGGAGAGCCAAAATTATACAGAGGGCTTGTGAAAGCCGGCTTTCGAGAAGCCAGTCGGCTGATACGTCTTCTCTTGATTAAAGCAAGAATAAGAAAGGGGCGTGGAATGTTCACACAATGTACGAAGGCTTCCCTGAAGGTCAAATAAATGCGAATAATTATTATGGAAGTGCTGAGAATCTGTGAGAGCTGACTGAATGGATGTGGGCTGTCAAAATTGTCAAATAAAGAGTCAGTAATCTACACCAGTCTTGTAACCCGGATGACAACCACGAGTGCACTGAGACAGTGAGTGGCTGTTATGATTACATCAGTAGCAGCGATGCCCTCTTGCAGTCTGAAACAATCTCACCCAGGATCATGACAACAAGATGCAGCTTAGACGTAAGGAAGTTTAAGATCATCCATTGGTGCACACAGTTCTACAAACAACGCGGAACAAGAGAAAAAGTGAGATGGTTAGGGACAACTGCAAGCATCAATGGACAAATTCAAACAAAACAATCATTATAGGCAATATAACTGCAAATTCAACTGGGAGCACATAATAAAGGAAGAATTATTCGCAGACTTTTGCACTTTCAATGCTTCGGTGATCGGAGATAGTGTTTGCAAGCACAAGTATCTACGCAAAGCAACATGGATTTCGCCTGATGGACACACCATAATTCAGATGGACTTCATCCCAATAGTGCTCGAAAAACTGGATATGTAGGCTGCTGGATACAAAGTAGAGAAAGGAGGGAGATATGGGCACAGACCAATACCTAGTCCAAGAACCCTTCATGGAGAAGATTTAAGTTTTCGGAGTAACTGGAGATCTGCCACAATTCAACTTCAGAACTAAGAAACCTACCAGCGAAACTACAAAGAGTAGCTTCACTGCAGATGTCATGTCAAAGTCAGATGAAACTAGACGAAGATGTTCAAAGGAACACTGTTATCAAGGAGGGGTAACAAATCAAACATTGTACTGATCACTTCAAAAGCACTCTTGAACCGACCATCACCTGAAACCCACTGGACATAACACCAACAGAACTCAAGCAACTGCCTGTCAGTGGACAAGAATCCTCCAGCAGAAGCAGAAATCTTGGAGGCGATCAAGCTATTGAAGTCAAGGAAAGCAGAAGAGGCCGACGAATTCCATTTAGAAGCAGTGAAACAGTCCTAAATGCTCATGCGGGTGTGCTCACGCCACTGTTGCAAAAGGGTTGGAAAGACGGAGAGTTGCCTATCGATTGGAATAAAGGTTGGCCAACTTGTTAAGCTACCAAAGCAGAGCAAATTATGCCTGTTAAGAACTGGCGTTGACCCATGCATATATACTCTCTTCAGAGTGAGATAATTTCTAAGTGATATTTAGTGATTGCATGAAACTCATGCCTCACTGTGGTTATAGCTGTGCCTGTGAATGTCTCCTCTAATCGCCTTTTAATCAAACACTTTGAATTTTGTGAAAATTTCTGAGTTCCTATGGATTTCAGTAGTCATCTCTCGATACATTCTGAGTTATGAAGTAAAAGACAAGCAACTTATCATAAAAAGAAGAAGCAGCTCTTAAATGTTTGAGGAACGACTAAAGCATATTGATCGCAAAATCGGATGAGGATAGTACAACATTTTCTATGGAGAAATTAGAAACCATTAACGTGGTCAGTCAACATATTGAAGGAGAACAATATCAGGAAGTTAAAGTACCTATGGACACTAATATGAATAAAATCAAAAAAATCTACTGATTCGATTATAAAAACATATAAAGCAGGAAACAACATCAGGTCGATGGTGGGCTTTTGAAACAGCCCGATGCACGGTTTATCAAAATAGTAAGCAGTTGTTAAAAGCCACATCAGAGATAAGTCAAATTGTAGGCTAGCCAATTCCTATCTAATGAAAAAGAAACTGTGAGAAATTCAATCAGGGAAAGATGAAATTATGAATAAGCTGCCACTTGATGAAATAATATCAGGTGTTTAGTTATGTCTTACCTCCACTGTAATCAAATTTCACAATAAACTATATTAAAAAACCGAATTAGATGGCTATAGGATCACCAGTGTTGAAGAAGATAAAAGGTAAAGAAAAGTAGGTGAAATATTTTACACATTAAGAAAACACACCATGTGAGGCGCCAAAGATGGAGTGTAAACTGAAAAAACCAGATACCAGCAAAATACGATAAAAAACACGCTTATATGTAGAGAATAACTAAAAAAATTTAATAAATGAAAAAATACAACTAAATATAAACAAGTGCAAACAAAAGAAAAAGTTTAACTAAAAATGAACAAAAAAGTACTACGAAAGAATGACCGCACGAAGGAAGGAAGAAGTAGTTGTAGGAGATGAAGAAGCAAACATTCAGTCGAACTGATTCACTGACAGACTGAGTTCCAAATACGAAAATTATTTACTCATCACAGCGTGAATATGTAAAAGGGAAGAGTCAATCCACGAAAAGGCAACCAACAACTGGACAATTAACCAACCGAGAATCCAATCAAGCAATCAGTCAGTCTCTTGGTCAATCAATCAATTACACATTGATCAATGGAGCCATCATGAGTCGAATGAGAGAGAAGAGCGAAAAAGGGAATGAAACTCACATTCAGCGTGTTCATTGATTCGGTTATTTGTTTGGTTGGTTGGTTATTCACCTGTGTTTGAGTGTGCGTCAGACTATTTGTGGTGAGCGAGAAGACAGAAGTATGCTGGACTACCGATGACAAGACTCTAGAAGATCTGGATTTCTCAGATAAAATGTGTCTAATGCCACACAGACTCGAAGACTTCCAAGCGAAAAGTAACAAACTGACTGAAGAGGTAGCGAAAACAGGACTGCAGGTGAACATAGACAAAGCGAAGGCGATGAAGATAACAAACCAATTACAATGAGAAAAGCAACCAGCACTAATCACCATCAACGGGAGAGACTTAAGAGAGCTTTCCTCCTTCACTTATCTTGGAAGCATCGTTTCAAATACAGGCGGAACGGATGAAGTTGTCAAAGCTGGCCAGACTCATCAGCCTGAAACAAATTTGGAAATCTTCTGCACGTAACATAAGGAACAAGATTTGGATTTTCAAGGCAGATTTTAAGTCACTCTGATAGGATCCCACACACTTTGTTATTGTTAATTATCTTAACGACTGTTAATCTCGCATATGTGGTATATCATCATTTCCCACGCATTTTGTTATTGACTGTTACGACCAATTATTTCAAATACTGTTGGCTGTCTGTAATGGTTGTAAAAATGTATAAATACCATTTCCTAAATAAGTTTATTTGTCTTAGTTTGTCGTAGTTGTTGTACTACAATACACAGTCACAGACCAGCTTTTGTCTTTTGATATTTGCGTGGTTCACTGAATCAGAAGGTACCAGAAGCAGATAGGCATATTGGTCTGGCGCAGATAGAATAAAGCGACAACGTCCTCATTTAATTCCGCTACAACTATAACAAATTGGCGACGGGGTTTACCTCAATTCATTGCAGTTATAACAAGCAAGCGACGACGGGTTTCATTCTGTTCAGCGCAGCCACAGACCATTTTTGACTGTGTTAATTACAACCCCATTACAATGTCTATCTCTCCGGACTATCTGAAATCTATCTTGCAGCAGCAGCAGCAAGTTCAGAATGAAGCAGATCAAATAAAATTAATTGAAGCTCTCACTCAGAAGCTCTTCATTCAAGTTCCATCAACATCTCATTCAAACAAATATGAAAGCATCTCAAATTCCATCAGTGAGTTCAACTACGACCCAATATCTGGTCTCGTATTTGATGCATGGTTCAATCGTTATGAAGACGTTTTCCGTATTGAATGCTACATGTTTGATGATGCTGCCAAAGTCCGATTGTTACTAAGAAAACTTGGTACTGTTGAGCACAACAGATATCTTAATTTCATTCTGCCTAAGAACCCACGTGAGTTATCATTCGATGAGACAGTCACCGTTTTATCACAAATCTTTGGTGAACAGTCATCCATGTTGAATATTGGGTATCAATGTTTTCAGTTGACAAAATGCCTTCCGATGATTATGTCACTTACGCTGGCAAAGTAAACAAGGAATGCGAAAGGTTCAAACCGCACGAAATGACATCAGATCAGTTCAAGTGTTTGATTTTTATTTGTGGGTTGAAGAACCCAGAAGATACTGACATCAGAACTCGACTTCTGTCACTCGTGGAACAAGACCCGAAAATGATTTTACAAATGGTGACAGCAGAATGCCAACGCTTAATCAACTTGAAGCACGATACTGCTATGGTGGAGTGCAAACGACAGTCGTCTGAATTTGGTTCAATTAACACAGTGAAAGGTCCTCCGATCACCGTTAAGCACACAGCACGTCAGTCTCAGAATTCAGCTAAACCTCCTTCTGTGTGCTGGCACTGTGGTTCGTGGCATTTTGTCAAGTTCTGTCCTTTCAAGAAACATAAATGCCGTAATTGTCACCGTTTTGGACATAAAGAAGGTTACTGTCCACCACAGAAAAATTCTTCGGTAAAGAACAGAAGTAGTCGTTTCAAGCCGAAACAATCTCCTCGAATACAGACCATTTTCACAACTTCCAAAGTCGATTTCGCCAGCAAACGTAAGTACATTACACTACGTATTAACGGCAAATCTATTCGTCTTCAATTGGATACGGCATCAGATATCACTTTAATTTCCCGAACTACGTGGCGCAAACTTGGGTGCCCACAGATTCTGCCGACCGAGCATGTCGCTAAGAGTGCCTCTGGAGATATACTGAAACTCGTTGGTGAGGTAAATTGCCAGGTTCAGTTTGGTGAGCATCAGTTCAATGGTGTATGTTAGGTCACAAACTACCATGATTTGAATTTGCTTGGTCTTGACTGGTTAGACAAGCTCCATATCTTCAATGTACTATTAAATTCAGTATGCTCTAATGTTTCGTCGTCACCAAATAATGTTGTTCCCGGGCATGTATCTGATCAATCTCTCTTACAACGCCTGCGCCAAAAGCACGCTTCTGTTTTCCAGGACAAACTTGGTTGCTGCAAATTTACCCAAGTTGTTTTGTCTCTAAAGCCAAACGCGAAGCCAGTTTTTCGTCCAAAACGTCCAGTTCCGTATGCTGCCGTCACATTGGTTGAGAATGAACTCGACAGACTGGAAGCATTGGGTGTCATCAAACCAGTAACGTATTCGCCCTCTTTATTCACAATTGTTTCCTTGCATCTCTTCGGGTAAGACCAGAAGAAATTTCATAAACATTTATGCTCGTACTACAAAATATAAAAATTCGACCGTACCATATTTGGCACGAGTATTGTGTGAAGAGACGAATATCAGAAAAGAACTTTTACAAATTTTAAATCATTAACTAAACTATAAAATGTAATGATGCATATTATTGCATGTGTGATTTGTCATATTATTTATTTATTATTCACTATGACCTAGAAATGGTGTGATTTTGTTGGGGTTTTTATTTTTTCCTAATAATTATCAATATTTTTAACATTTCATACATTTATATAATTATAAAAAGAGGTAAATCAATGCAATATATAAAATGAAACGCTGAAAATTCCATGCTGTAAATTTTTATTGCTGTGGAATAAAGTGATTATTATTATTTCACTTATAAATAAAATTTTTCCGATGAGCATACATTCCTTATTTCAGAAAAGTTTTGCTTTCGATCATAAGGATAGAATCAGGCTTCACAGTAGCATTCCAAAAAATATATCCACACCTTCGACTCACAACGTGTATGAAATAAATATGAGACGATAAATAATTATTTACCAATCACACTGGAGCAGAGATTAATCACAACAACCAATATGGTGTCAGAATATGAACAGAAGTCCTTAGTACACCAGTAGCTGCAGCGTCCCACCCATTCGCGCAATGCCCATAAATAACACTGCAACGTTTTATTGAGAGAGATTGAAGCTTTAACGTCAGTTGAACATTATGAAATCATGTAGGCTTGAATATTGATGAATTTTTATTAGTTTTTTTTGCCAACGATAACAGTATTTCATATCGAGTGTAAAATGTCGAAAACATAAGTGCGTTCACAAGAATAGCGTTCCTCAACTCAGAGATAACTGAAGCACAGTTATCTCATATGACGTATCATTGCGATGAATACAGTTATAGCTATTATTTGTATTATACCTGTTAATGATAATAATAATGATCTAACAACGGTACGTTCGTTTAAGCTGTTGGTAGTGCTTGATTGATCTCATTAATAGCTAGAATCTGTGGAAACCTTCTCTCAAACAGAATTTTGTTATACTTAGTGAAGTGATTTAAACATTCGGATGGAACTTCCTATAATAAGACGTATATATACATCATTTCTCTACATTTATCGTGGTCCCTTCTATACGTATGGCAGTTCCAAAAGCTTAATCTCGGTTATTAGAATTTCTTATGCTAAGTGACACCACAAGATTCGCAATGAATAATTCCTTTTGACATACGAAGTATGATTCAAATTCATACAATGCTCACCATATTACACGACAATGACATGATCCAACGCCTTGATATCCGATTCCATATTATTCAGTGACAATAAGGAGTTTCCAGGAAGGTGATGAAGTCTGAAGATCAGATAAGCTGATGATTTTCCCACTACAAACGAATGAGCAACCATACAAATTAATGGAGGTGCTCAGAGTCTGGAGTTCACTGTGAACATCGCAGTTGCTGGTGACTATAAAGTCAGGGGATAAAGATTAAGACAGACGTTAGAGTGATAAACAAATAACCAGCTGTTAGTGGTATAGTGGAAGGAAAATTTTCAGTTAAGAAGTATAAGTGATGATCAAGTGATGATAAGTGCGGATCAACATCTGGCACGACTAACTAGTACTGCTGCTATGTCCCTTTGCATATTCACCAGTGATGTTATTATTAAGCATGTTCAGGGTGGCGAACTTTAGGCTGAGAAACAGTGTGACTTGAAGGTAGGCCATTCTGGCTTGGTTACATTTTCTAACTGGAGGGAATTTTCTAGTTGTCCCAAGCTAATGTTCTACGGAATTCTACATCTGTCAATAGGCCTTCGTGTGAGGGTAATTTGTGAAAGGGGCAATCATTATCGGAATCAGTAGAATAATAGGAAACTAGACTGAGTAATTCCATGGAACATAAAAAATACGCTTACAATGGGAAGATCGCTTTCAGCAAAGAAATGTGAACCACTTTAACTTTTGACTGAAAGAAGCAGTTTCTTTACATCAGAATGCGCCACACACGTCTGTTTTGGCCTACGAAAGTATTTCACTACACACGTCTGTGTTCTAGTAGTTTAGATTTAATGTTTCGAATTTTTTCAAGTGACAGTCAATCTGTGTGTTTGTTTTTTGAACTAAGCGTAAAGTAAAAATGAGTGAAACATCAAAGGTGCATTAAAAGAACGATATTGCCAAGGCTTTATTTTGTAGAATACTAAGTTTCAAGTTCCTTCTCCAGAAAGCTGTTATCTGAAGGTAGGTAAATTTATTTGTATTTAGAATGAAAACTCCAATCAAACAAAGTATCTTATTTTGTCGTGTGTAATGGTTTTGTTGACAGTAGTTATCGCAATGTGTGCAACTGCCTTGTGAGTCTGTGTTTTAATTCTTTTGCTGAACTCCATTATCTACAGATCAACTCTGCGTGTACTATACGAGAATTTCCTTCTATCATCTGTATTTCTGCGAGTAACTCATTGTAAGAGTATTTTATTTACATATCTGTGTTCCAAATTATTTCATTTTATTATTTTTTTACAATACTGAGTTTGACTTTTCTTCCAATTATGATCTCCTAAACATTTTGCCAGTTTACTGTCAAAAGAATGTCATTTAAATCAAAATTATTTATGCGTATATTACATGGAACTATTATTATTATTAATGTTCCCTTGGGTTCCTAGTGGAACATAGGGCTTCAACTGCACGCCTCAACTTGCTTCTGTCTTTTGCTGTACTTTTCACCTCCATCCATGTTAATCCATACTGTTTCATCCTTCCCGATCCTCGATTTGACATCCTCGTCCATTCCTCCTGTAGTTGAGACAATGCTCGCTAGATAAATGAAAGAAGTAACCTCTTTCAAATCATTCCCGTTGATGGTGATTGGCACTGGATGTTGCTGCTGTTGTTGTTGGTTGATTATTTTCATAACCTCCGTCTTGTCTATGTTCACTTGAAGTCTTGTCTTTGCTGCTTCTTTTACCAGTTTGTTGGTTTTCGCTTGTAAGTCTTCGATTTTGTGTGACATCAAACATAAATCATCCGCGAAACCCAGGTCTTCTAGGTTCTTCACGTTGGTCCAGGACATCCCTGTTTTCTCTTTTCCCACTGTCAGACGCATAATCCAGTCCACTACAATTAGGAATATCATTGGTGATAATAAGCACCCTTGTCTGACTCCTGTGTTTACTTCGAACGCCTCGATGATTTTTCCGTTGTGGACCACTTGATATGTGCCGTTGTCATACTGTGTTGTTGAATAAGGTTAATGAATATTTGAGGTACGTCGTAGTACTTGAGTAGTTTCCAAATTACTTCACGGTCAGCGCTGTCGAAGGCCTTCTCAAAGTCTATGAAGTTGAGGTAGAGGTTTGATTGCCATTCCATGCTTTGTTCGATGATGATGCGTAGAGTCGCAATTTGGTGAGAACAGGATTTGCCTTTCTCGAATCCAGCTTCTTCTGGTAGGAGTTCTGTATGCAGTGCGTCCTTTATTCTCTCCGGGATGATGCGACTCTGGATTTGGCTTGGCATCGATAGGAGCATGTTTCTTCGTCAGTTCTCGCAGAGTCCTAAGTCGCTTTTCTTTGATTGTTTCATCAGGTAACCTTTCCTCCAGTCAGTAGGCACCTTTCCCTCTTTCCAGATCTTTTGCAGTAATGAAGTCAGCATATCTGCTGTCGTTTCTGGGTCCGCTTTCAGTGCTTCCGGGGGTATTCCATCTGGTCCAGCTGCTTTTCCAGCTTTCAGAAGCTTGATTGCATTCATGACTTCAGTTTTCGTTTGAGAGTTGGTGTCAACTTGCAGTTGTGTACGTGCTGTTTTTGGTATTTCTGGGTGGGTTGTAGGTGGTGGTCGATTCAAGAGTCCTTTGAAGTTTTCCCCCTATTGTTTAATCTGTCTTTCTCCTTTGGTAATTGGGTTCCCTTGGCTGTCTTTTATCGGTTTCACTTGTGTTGATCTCTTCCTGGATAGAGACTTGGTTATCTGATATAGTGTCCTCAGGTCCCTTTTGCCAGCTGCCTTCTCAGCTTCAGTAGCCAGGTTGTCGTAGAATTGTCTTTTGTCCTTCCTGGCACTCTTCCTCACTTCTTTGTCCAGTGCTGTGTGAGTTGAACTCAGCGTCTCCTTCTCTTGTCCATCTTTGCATTGAATCATTTTTTCTTTCATCATTCTTCTCTCCTCTATTAGCTTCCAAGTGCCCGTTGAGAGCCATTCCTTGTCTTGTTTCTTCTTTCTTCCTAAAACCGTTGAACACGTTTCGGTGAAAATCACCTTCAGAGAGTTCCAATGGTCTTCCACGGATGATTCCTCAGTGGTGCCACGTAGTGTTTCCGGCTTTGCTCTGACAGTTGCAGTGAAAATGTCTTTTGTGGTTGTGTCTTTTAGTTTTTGCGTGTTGAACTTGCATTGTAGCCTATCCCCAGCTATCCCCGAGGCTTTCAGCTTCACCTTGAAAGTCCCTTGTACGAGATAGTGGTCTGAACCCACATCTGCTCCTCTCCTCGATCTTGTGTCCAGTAGGCTCCGTCTCCACTTCCTTGAGATTTGATTTGAAGTCTATCTGGTTTTTGGTGTGTCCATCTGGTGAAATCCATGTTGCTTTGTGTATATCCCCGTGTTTGAACACACTGCCACCAATCACCAAATAATTGAAGGCGCAGAAGTCTGAGAAGAGTTCACCATTGTCGTTCATTTCACCGAGGGCCTCACTACTCATGGTGAGTTCTCTTTCTGTATTGTCTCCACCCAGTTTCGCATTCATGTCACCCATCCGGATTTTGATATCGCATTTTGGGACGTTGCCCATTTCTGTTTATAGCTGACTGTAGAAATCCTCCTTCTTCTCATGTTCTGAGACGTTTGTAGGCGCGTAGCATTGAATGATTGTAACCTTCCTTCCTTTTGAGTTGAACCTGGCTGTGATTATGCTGAAGGAGATTGGTCCCCACTGCTGATGGCTTTAGCCGCTGTTCGTGACATCATGACGGCTACTCCCTCGCTGTGCTCGTGATCGTCCTCTGAGTGACCGAAGTAGATTATTGTCTCTCTAGTTGGTAGTTGGCACCTTCCGCATCGCTCTCGCAGATTCCCAAAACTTCTATTTTATATGTCGTCATTTCTGCGGCTACCTGAGCAGCCTTTCCAGTTTCGTACATTGTACGAATATTCCACGTCCCCATCCTTATTTTTGCTTTCATCGAAAGAAGGCACATCGGCTGACTGGCTTCCCGAAGTGTTTATTTAGCCTGCGTCATTTCACTTCCCCGATTCCAGCGAAAAATAAGGTTATTGTTTATATTTTTAGAATTTTTAATGTATTTGCGTTGAAGTTTTTGTAGCAATTTGGTTAAATTTTGGGGGTGGAGTTGCTAGCACCACGCCCCAACCCTCCCTTTTTATCCGGGATTGCGACCGGCTAGAATACTAGCGACCTAGTAATCTAGGCGAGGTTACATGGAATTGCTGTAAGCTTTTATCGATTACAGTGAAAGCTCTCTTCCCGAAAGTCTGTGGTCTTCATTTCCTCTTTGCAGGTCACGTCAATTGTAACCATTTGCGGTGGTAGTGATTCAGAAAATCTGTTAGAACAAGGTAGTTGTAACTTTCAGGTTGTATAAGACGCTAATATCAAATTATTAGAACAAGACATATAAGTGAACAATATTGTGAAGAGAGTTACTTAGGGCGAACTAGACAGTTCAACAAACGTAATAATGAGCAGCTTACTTCATAGTTCAGAAAGAGCCAAATAACATCTATAAGAAGTTCTTTTTTGACTCATTTGACTGGTAGTAGTCACCAAATGGACAGAAATAGTGCTTTCAAAGTTATCCATCGCATTAAACTGAGCTTTTTGAACTGAATTCGAACCTGTTCTTTATACATAGCCGGAGCTATGAGAATTCGAGAGGAATGCGTAATTTTGTTTCTAAGCCTCTCGTAAAACCATTTTTAGTTGGAAAAAAAATACTAGTCTTTGCATTCAAAAGAAGTTTGTTCTACATTTTTCTCTCCCTTAGCCTAGATAAATTCTAATCAAAAGCCTCCCACACTTTCTTATTTTCCCTTTCATTTGTACTTTTGTGATATTTATTTAACCTCTGATTATCTGTCCACTTCACTTTAAGTATTACGTATATTTTAAGATTGGACCTAATTTATTTATTGAATTGTCTATGTATACACACATTACTACCTTTGTTATACTTATCGCCACCTGCACAAACCTTATTATCAATATTCTGTTATCACTGTAGTCGTCGTTATTAACGACGTTCAAAACATTTACCACATTATTTTTATTAGTAGTAGTAGTAGTATTATATCATTATTATTTGATCCACAAAATCACCGTTGTTGGTTGAAATTGTTATATATAAGTCTATGTAAATTAGAGTAAAGCCTGAAGAAGATTTAACTGAAAACAATTATTGTCTTGTTCTAATATTAATAATGGCAATACGATTTGATATCAAACTATAACAAATATTTCTTAAGAACTGTTGAATGTTACTCCTGCGAGGTTCATTCTCAGGATCCAATGTTATGTAAGAATAAATTACTGTTTCATTATTATCAGAGCTTTACATCTGGAAGTATTTGAGAAGATATTGGCTTTCAATGAAACTGTATTGTATATTGAACGAATGCGTTTGCTCCCTGAAGGTTTCTAATGTTTTGTGAAAGTTCTGTCTCATTTGACAAACTAGTTTCATCATTTTCTTCTTCAGGATGCTCGGCGTAGATATATCTTTCATAGTTCGTTTGAAAGGATGGACTGCAAGGAATGGAAGTCTCATTCAGTGCAAAGGCAAGGTAGTTAAACCCACCAGGGTCAGGTATCTTGGATCAGTTATCGCAAAAAGAGACTGAATTATTTCTCCAAACGTTGTTTTGTGTTGTTTGAGTCAAGCTCATTTCAATTCCTGATGCCTTCGTTTACTGACTGTTTACTTCTTTAGTTGGTAAATGATTGTGGAGTGATAAGTATTTTGAATAACTGATTGGTTTGTGAACATAAGCGATTAAGACTGCTTTAGATTAGGCTACATAGATAAGGAAATACCTATGCAAATGAGGATTTAGGTAATAGAAAAGGAACAAGAGAATAATCGTTGTGCAAGAATGCCTGGGCAGAAAAACTTCGGTATATTAGTGATGTTTGTCAACTTCATTCAATGGCTACATGCTGATTCCAGTTGATGTCAACTGATTCACAGTGGAGACTGCACCGATGAATATTAAGTGATGACAAGAGTAAGACAATAACGCCAATAATATTCTTGACCGTGCTGGACTGTGTAGTGTGAGAATATGCTGGAAAGAGAAGAATACTGTAGCAGATCTGGACGTCACAGATTATTTATGCCTAGTGTCACACAAATTCGGTAATCTACTGTCAACAAACAACTAACTGACGGAAGAAGCTGGTTGTAGAACTTTGAATGGACGAGGAAGATGAGTTCATCACCAACCATTACCAACATCAATCACCATCCACCATCAATCACGGAAATTTGAAGGAAGTCACTGCTTTGATTTATTCAGGTGACAAGATTTCGATTACATGCTGAAAATCTTCTTTTAATTTTCAGTGACAGGTATTGCATGACAGACTTTAACTACTCTGAAATGAATGGAAAATTTCACTGCACTCTGCATGAGGAACATGATTTATGTGTTCAATGCTAATGTGAAGTCATAACTACTATAGGATTCAGACACTTGAAACATCACTGGAAGCATTTCCAACAGTCATAAACAACCTAATATTAGGATATGTTTTCGCTGGCTTCATAGTAAATATCAAATTGTGAGGTGGAGAAGATTTGCAACAGTGGAGATTGACAACATATTTCATAATACATATACAGAGGGAAATGGAGATGGCTAGAGCATACGCATGAGGAACCGTTAAGTGACATCAGGCGTTCTGCCGTCTAGTGGCACATAAATGAGAAAAAAAATTTAACCGGTGGTTGGAGGTTGACGTGAAGGACATCTTGTGAAGATGAGATGAGGATTGACAGGTGATGGCATAGCTGGGTTCGAATATTCCTCAAAGAAGAGTTGCTGATTTAGTCTTATGTTTTGAATGGGATTCGAGAGAGAAATGAAAATAATAATGTTAGGCTACCACTCTATGGTGTTGATAAAATTACAGTTATTTCGAAAGGTAAATATGTACTGGTTATTTCATCATAAAATCCTTTATTATCCATTAATGTAATAATAATAATACGATAGTTTTATTAAACATAATAAATTTATACAATAGGCGCAATTTTCAGTGTAGTTTATTGCATAATATTTGCTCTTCAATGAGAATTTTTAAGTAAAACAGCCACTTCCAGTACATAATATGAGAGTGATGTTAGATCTGATGAATAAAACAATCGTCTACGGTTATTTCTCTTTGCTTCATAGAAATGGCAACAAACACGATAGGCAGCAAACAAATCAAATATGTGCAAGAAAGCATTTAGAGACCCACAGATATAACTGAATTAAAACAGAGACAAAAACTAACGAAAATCAGAGACTTTCTCTTGCATGGCAATGCAGGTACTCGAGAAAATCCGGCATGGAAGATAATCCACTGTGCTCAAAACATTACGTGATTATAATATAATTTTCGTACAATTTTTCACACTTTGAAAAGTATTATCAATAAACTACCATAGAAGTACATACTACCACTATAATGAATTTTCGTGCATATATTACCGTGAGTTTATATTATCTAGCATTCTAATATTTTCGTATTTAAATCTAGTCTATGGGTATTAAAGATTTCATTGTTGTCTTCCGAAATACCTGGCCTAACAGCCAAGAAGTGATTATGAAATACTTTGTCGTGGTTTCTGACGATGGCTGTCTCTTTGATTGCACTGATATAAGGGTACAAAATGGTTAAATTGACTAAGAAAGAAATCATTATATTGCTGGGATTTGCTGGTGGAATAGTAGTGTTGGGTGTCATTTTGTTGACTGCATTAGGAGTCGCTGATTATGTGGTAAGTAACATGTGTTCTTTATATGATCTACGGCTTCAGTGATTTGCTATTTTGCCATATGGCTTATTTTACTTTGGGCTGGTTACGAGGAAATACATTTGTCTCAATAAATCACGAATGTGTCTAGTATCTGATAAGTTCCATTGTCCGAAATACACAAAGCAGTCACGAAGCATAATAACTTCAAATAGAAACTGTATTGCACATAATATATAAAAGCTTCGCATACGGAATAATTATTTGCAAAATCCCTCCTGAACTGTCTATTTACAGCAGTGTTACTCGCTTGAATATTTGAAATGATTGTGCTCTCTCCTCCTAGATTCTATATCATTATTCTGACGTTTGCATATCAGCTACATACTTATTATTTGTCTATTCTCCAATTAAAACTCTTACCTAAGTGCTTCTCTTTGCGCTTGTATGCTGGAGTTGACAAGGATTATGATTTTATTTGAATAAAGTCAGGGTGAAGATTTCTATCTTGGACTGTCTTAAGGAAGGTGTTTGTTGCACGATTCATGATTACCACATAACTCCTACCTCGCTGTAACAAGAAAGTTTTGGTCAGCTATTCAGCAGAACGCGAAGATCGGTTTCCTGTGTTCACACCACAACACCTTGATTTTGTTGGCTACACTCCGCTTATTTCATCTCCCTTTCACGCTTTCGAGGTTTTTCCATTATTATTTTTAATTTTTTGGCATGCAAATTAATCCTTCTCTCCAATATTCAAGATTCTTCCAGAGAATAATGCACATGCTACTTATCAATCTCCTCAGTGGCAAACCCAGCAAAAATTGTTCCTAGCTCTTAATTATATTCATGAATATTACAGGAACTCACATAAAGCATCAGTCTATAAATCTGTGCAAGTAATTTAAATGTACAACGTATGTGTTTGTCCATAATGATTTAAGTTACCCAAGTAATGTTTGCTTAGTGATAACTGCTATCTAGAATTTTAAACATTATTCCAAGTAGTTCAATGATACACGAATTGGCCATGTAACTTGACGTACGTTGTCAAAGTCACTGCAGGCTTTGTGTGTGTGTGCACTACTGAGAAATCCTCTGTGCAGTGTCACCCGTTTTTCAATGATTCTCAAACCAGAATCGATTTGTCATCAATGCTGGAATATTAGAAGGTGAACATTTTCATATGATATGTTAGATGAAACAGTCTTATGAAACGTGGAACTTAATCACTTCACTCTCGCTTTTTTGGAGAGGACTTCAAAATTTCTTCCTGACTTAATCGTCATATTCGCTATATTGATGTTAATGTAGTGAATCTTGAACTTTTGAACTTTTGTTTCAACTCATCCACCCACTTTTGCCACTACTTCATCTTTTGATTTATGACTCTCCTGTAAATACAGGTTCGCTCTCTTGTTGTGCTTTCATTCAGTGCACTCTTCGAACTTACTGTCAATCGAGGCACCAGATAATTTTTAAAACAATTTTATTTAATAAATTTGATATTTCATTTGTGTAAAATACAACTCCGTCACAGACACACTTTTCGTTTTAAGTCTGTTTACTTCGATTTCGTTCGTTGGCACCAACACGCTGGGTAGAGTACTCCTAAGGTTATAAAGCGCTGAAGGTTTCAGTAAGTGTGGCTTTTTGAGCTCTATCTTAAATTTAGCCTAACTCTTAAAAGTGATGAGTCCGTTTTTCACCGTTTGCCTTTTGTAGCTTAACTTGTCATAGTTCTCGTTTTCATACTGACTATTTTGCTTATTTGTCAGTTAGTGTTTTTGTGTGTTGAATTGTTTGTATTCATATGTGTTTTATCACTCTGCGTATGTATCGTCAAAAGAATATTAACATAGAAAGGCAAAAGGGTTTTAATAGATAATTGAAATTACAGAGAGTGAATGCGTCTGCGCTAATAAGAATGTTTATGGGCTATGTCACCAATCGTCTTCAATCATTGCTTCATAGAATATCCAGACACTACAACTAGAAATCCTTTCTCTCACTAAGTAGCTTTAAATTGATATAAGAATAAAACTTGGGCACTGTGGTAGAGTGTAATTCCATTATGGGTAAATTTTATTTTGATAGAGTCTCACAGTGTTAAACAGTAATATTTACTGATGACGTTTCGAGCACAATTTATTGCTCATAATCAAGCTTTAAATTGTCTGTAATGGATCTCCGGCACTGATTTTCTATTTTCGTTCAACCGTCACCAATCAAATGTAAGTTTGAACTAACCATCAAGTAAGACGGTGACTGGAATAGGCAACACATGTCCTAGGCCTGACAGTTCATGTAGTTCCATAATTTCCTTATTACACTATCCCTCCTTACCTGGCGCTCATTAATACACAGCCTAGTCTACAGCCACAATACCTGAAATAAGCGACTTACTAAATGTTCCACTGAAGTTGAACTCAACCAGAAAAACATTAATAACGAACAGAATGATTGAATAAAATGCAATTCTTTTTAAAATCCCACCTAATTAGACTGACACTCATGGCTTAATCCCCTGATACTTGCGTACATAATTATCTTCTCATCTGAGGAACAAATATCGCCTACCAGTATATATATATATATATCGTATTCAGCATCGCTTGAGTGCTTCTCAAATTACAAAATAGCAACGAAATGCTTTGGAAATCATTTTTATTTCTATTTATAACAGAAAACTACTTATCTAAATAATAGTGGTGAATACTGTCCATGAATATATTTCATTGAAATCAAATCAAGTTATTTGTCTGTTTCAACTAATCAGTGTGAACTGCATGATCAGCTACCTATAGAGAAATTGAATAAAATAATCAGTATGGCACTTAACAAGAAATTTCAAATATACTGTTTCTCGATTACTGAATTGGTTGCAGAACAAATGACAAGAGACATCATAGTGACGAAGCTTGTCATATATTCTTATTTTCCTTAACATACACATAGTAATCTGTCTGTCGCACACTGTGATACTAATTGCAAATGTCCATTCTCGAGGATATCCAATCATGCTACGTTCAGTAGACGATGCTTCCAACTGATTCGTGATGCTTGTGCAAATTATGTGTGAAACATTTGTGAAGTGAATCATTGTGTTCAAGTTGGACTGCTAGTGTGAAGGGACATTTATAACTACGGAAACTGACTAATTACTGAAAAGTAAATTCACGAATCGTCTCCTTCCATGCAGCCGACAGTGTTGACCTCGGCAGATATAACGTCAGGCTGAATACGACGAAAGCAGAGATCTTATCAATGCATATTGCCATTTTAGACACAGAGAATTCAGTAAGACAAGTGTATTGGTGGTTTACTGGATGAACGCTCCCCAACCAGGTAAGTGGTCAGGGTTCTATCATCAGTCCGTTTAAACCTCCGTCACTCCTAGCCGGTAGTCGGCTACGTAGAGAGAGAAAAGGAGGTGTGACGCCGGAAACATCATCCCGTAAGGAACGATACAGTCACTACTACAAGTTCAAATATCAAGCTTGAAACCCTGTGTTTCACTCGACATAGAGAAGAATGAATAAAACCACATACATATTATTAGTTGCAGTGTGGTTGTATTAACTCTAGTTTATGAGGTTACTCAGCCTTGTCGAAAGACATTCATCATTATTGCGAATGTTCTTGGTTATCTTCAAATAGTGGACATCACTATGAAGCTTCACTTAGTATTAACAAACACTAGAATAAGACACTATATATACACTAAACAGAGGTGGAGAACTGGTAAGGGCAATGTAGGTAAAACATTTTCTTTTGTGGCAAATTATCGATTTTCATCCAAATCTAATCACCACTAACACCATAACTCCGGTTCACTCACAGAGATGGATAATCATGAACGTGAAAATAATCGCTGGGATAACCACAGTCGTAAATATGCATATAAGTTGAAAACTGTGCAGATAATTACTCACTCCATTCATGCAGAAGAACATGAAGAGAACAAAATTAATAAATCTCATGCGACTCACCTACTTGCATTCACCGTCGGCGTTTCCGTCACTGTATCATCTGTATCAAATTCATACAACATGTTAGTCGATAGTCGTAGAAATTCTTGACTACTGTGAAGATATTTGTCGAGTCAGGAATGTGCTATTGAATATTCTGTGTGATTTGTTGATTATCCCATCCACACTTAAATCAAATGCACTCCAGTAGTCATCTGGTGTCACTGAGATATACGATGTGACATTCAACACAGTTTATATGCTCTGCTCCTCTCCACATATTTTTACAATAATAATGGTAGTATTTGTTATTATTCGACCTACATTTCCCAGCTGGAAATAGTGCTTTAGAAGCACATCTTCATTGTATTCTGTTCTTTGACATCTTGTTTAGTCGGCTCTATGATTACCGACTATTTCTCATTTCCTCTTCACAAAGTGTCTCCCATATGACTCTCGTAGGCCCAGTTCATCTTGCCACGCCTCCATTCGGCTCTCATTTTGGTGCCTGCCTCGCGTGTATTGTCACTTAACAGTCTTCTGAGAAAATAAATCCCAATCTATCTACATTCTATTCTGCTTCACATAGTCTCACTGTATATTAAACTCAAAGGTGTGAGTGAAGTCACACTTCTGTCATTTGTATGTGTCAGGAGCTATTAACATGCCTTTTCCTAATCTGTTTGCTTACAATAGATTTAGGAAGTGAGATATTTAGTTAACTTCAAGGGGAGGCATTTTACTCGAATACAATGGTGCTTCATTTAAAATCTCAGTTTGTTCGGAAATGCGTACAACGCAGCTACTGCTTTCAGTTATGGAGATTTATGTGATAGATACTTGCAAGATTGTGTCAAATAAAAATTAGCCGTATAGTAATCCGTGGTAACAAAGCTTACTTGTTAGGTAGATACCATTCCAAATTGACATCACTAAAAATGAAGGAATTCATTGTTGGAAACAGTTATGCAATATGATTAAATGTGTTTGTCCTTGAAAGATATGCCTACGGTACTCATTTACTTCGAAATTATTTCAAAAGTGAACAGCAGACATGCTACACCAGGAGGCTTAAGCAATCACTATGTGAAACCACCTACCCGGATCAAACCAAACTTTCCAGTAATGTGTATCTGTATTTCGAAACAAAAGATGTTGGTTAGATTTGCAATGGTTGACAGTTTGAAAAGTGAAGCATTTGTCAAGTGGCACGTGTCAGCTCAATGACGCAATACACTTCTGTAGTACGGATTCTGCTCATCTCCACGGAATGTTAATATTTTTTGTGTGCTAATGCTTGGATTGGATAATCTTCGCAAAGTCACAAGTTAGCCAAACTGTCAGCATCATCATCGTCTGCGTGAAAATTCTACTACATGTTCAATTCACATTGAACAGATACCACACAGTTTGCTGAGTAATCACAACGTGACTACATCTTCCACTTTTTGTCATAAATTCGAGTCAACATTCATGTCTAACTGAAAAAACAATCACTCCCATTTGTTCTTTCGATTCGTCAGATTCTTCTTCACCAGTAGACTTATACCAAATGCTTAAAACTGCAGTGGAATAATGTGAATACGAATATCGTTTCAAAAGGCTAACGTCGTTTATTCTGCCAATCAGTCGTTTCCAAAACTCTCTAGCATACCATCATGCCGTAAGACAAAAATCCTTCAACTTACACGAATCGTCGTGCGTCGTTTCGATAACCAACTGACCTTGAGTGTTTCGAAGGGAAAAACGAGGAATGATTGACGATGTTCTCATAGTGAAAATATATGTAGCAGATGTTTACGTTATTTGCAGATCGGTTACATTTAAACGGTAAGTGACCGGTAATTAATTCCTGCACCTGACGCACTCCAAATTGAATGCAATGAGAAACCTCAGGCTGTACACCGGTGTCTTAATGTCGGAACGTAAGTGTCTTCGACTCATACTTTATTAGTGGTGAGAATATTCCGACGAGATGTTCTAACCATGCTCTACTTGCAGCTTCAAACCTACTTGTTCCGCTTCAATCACAACTTCATCTCGGATGGTTATTAAAGTGAGTGCGATGGCAGTAAAAATGAATCGTTCAAATTTCTTGTTGTTGCTGGATGAATGTGAAACAGAATGTGACAGTATTTCATGCGATTTTCAGTGGTGCATTTGATTAAGGCTGCCAGCATATAACAGCTTTATGAATGTCACTCACCACGGAAGTCCTCCGGTGCTTCTACTGTTTCATAAACTGAAAGACATAAAATTGTATGAATCTGAACGCGTGAACACACGCAAACATCCATAATATCCATTCATGTTCAGAATGGATTAAAATGAATGTCTGTTTCACGTGCATTTAGATGCACTAAGAGAGTTGTGAGAGTAGGAGAAATACAACTTGGGATGCAGTCAAATTGCTTAATAAGCCTACCTCGTAATACTGTAAGTCGGCAGTGGAATAAATTTTGTACGAGTTGAGTTTCCATAACTAAGTGTTCTTCATAAAACCCAAGATATTTTTTACACTTGTTTGCACTCACGATAGTTATGATTCGAATTATTATTATTTTATTCATGATTGTTGAGCACAGCATCAGTTCATTCAATCAATGTTATTTCGTTTTGTTTTTGATGTAGTGATTGTTTGTAAGGCTGGAAGGGAGGTGGCGCACGAAACACTGTCGTGATTCGATCATTGAATATGTCTTCTTCATAAAGACAAATTTCAGTGGGTAGGATTATCATTTTGTCGAATGGTTTACCATATGCATAGCACACCGTGAGAAGTAGCTTCATATGGGCTGATTTCAAATAAGCACGGAGATACTGTTACTTGTTTGCTGCAAACAAATATCCGTCATCGGTCTAAACGAATTTCTGTCTCATGGTTTGAACTATGTTTCTCAAGCGTTGGCTTACCTTTGTCGAATTCTTCCTTACCTGTTTCTCGCACTTGTTTTCGCAACATTTAGGAAATCTCTCTCTATTTTATAGCTGCAGGAAATAACAATTTTAGCGTGCTTGAGGCGGATTTCCCTTTAACTTCTTATTATGTGTAGTTGAAGCAAACCTCCTAGTTCTTCAGAGGTATAGATGGTCATGGAGTGACACTCTTAATTATGCAGTCGACATACTTTTGGGTGTGACTCTGATAGCTATTTTAAATATTCCTGCACTCTTCAGTGAATATACTTCATCTGCATTGAGACCGACAGTTCTTTATTTATCGGATTTTGAAGTATCCATGCGAACCAATTCTTTGAACGAGACTTTGAAAACAAATGGAACCCTACGATAATCACAGTGTATAGGAAACTCATTTTGTAAACCTCAGGCTGTGGGAATATCATGATATTTTAGACAGTTTGAACGTGTACGAATTTGGGGACTTCTGTTGTCACATCACTCAAGGCAGATGGAAAAGCGCCACGAAGCCGTAGTAAATATTGTCACATGCTTAACAGTTACCTACAGCAGCTGAGTTGTACTGTGTAGGAAGCTAAAATAATTTTCTACGAACGATGTGGCTCAAAATGAACATTTTCAAATTAAATCTAGATTTTAGTGGGTTTATATGTGATGCGGGTAGTTGAGTATCCTAAGTTGAAGCACCTGCACCAATGAAAATTTCGTAGTTGACATCATGGTGTGCTAGACCGCCGTTGTTGTCCAGATTTTTTTCTAATTTCATCCTTTTGTTATCTTCCTTTTGTGAGAGTGGTAATAATGTCGTGACAATATCTCACGGGTAACTGTTACGTTTCTTAATAGTGAAGCTTTCTCGATGTTTTTATCAATTTAATACAAGTCTGTCATTACTAAACTTGCTTCCAGAATGTGGCACAAGCAGTTTTCTTGAGTTATGTCAGCAAGCTGAAACCATATTGAACATACTATCTTGTCAGATTCCAGGCATCCTCCCTATACACAACTCAGCAGAGACACATTTTATTTGTTGAGAAAAGACAAAAGCAGAATACTACCGACTCACTGCGTAACTCTGAGCAAACAGGCCTATTTCATTTTTAAAAATATCTATTCAACTTATTTAGTTTTATATTCATATACTTATTGAACAATAATGTCAGTGTAAATGCCCTTTCTTAATTATTATCTCCATAATTAGAAAGTAAGATGCAATACTGTACTACCCCCTGAAAATTCCGAAAGTACTGCTTGCAATAAAGTGCTTATCATTATCGCGATTACCAGTTATACTAGAAGTAATAGTAGTAAGACAGTTTTGAAATCCCCTTCCGTCTGTTGAGATTCACGTTACCACTCATCATCAAGCTATGAAATTTGTTTACCATCCGGGAAAGTCTCCAAATAGATCATCTGCAGCTATGGTTTAAAGATGGAATTCAGAAATCAGTGCAAATGATTGCACTGCTGAGCGCAGGCATAACAAGGATATATACTATGCAGATTCATTACAGAGCTATTCATCGTTTGTGCGCTCCGCCAATGATAGTGATTGATCGCTATTTTGTCAATTGCTTGCGAATAGAGTTCTGCCTCTAGAATAAACTCAGAAAAGACGACACCGTAATGATGTCAGTGAAGAGGTTGTAATATTCACTGTCAGCTGATAGTTTCCGGTTTCTCTAGGTGAACATATACGATTTTCATCAATCCTAAACATTCCAGTATCTGAATCATAAAATTGTTACTCCACCGATTATAAAGTCACTTGTAGATAGTTTTCATTCAGTTCACTATCCTGTTCGCTAGTACGCTTAACGTCATGAGTGATTAATGTTGGTAGGTAATAGGAGAATACTGAAGAGCTCCTACATAACGTATGTTGTGAAATATTACTGTAAATTTGACCAACTGTCTCTTGTCCAACATAGTGGCGTATTCATTCATGCTGACTGGTCACATTATGCATCAGCTATTGCGAATTCATCTTCCAGATGGCCATTGCTGATATCTGTTCGCAGTACCAGCAGAAAATTTAGTCAAACAGCCGTGCAAACGATTTCCAGTGGAGAAGAAATTCCTAATGATTGCATGAGTTACAGATAGTACCAACCATTTCACCGATAATAATGAAAACGATTGGCTGTGATATTTTGCCTGCTTTTATCCTCACGCAGACTTATGTCATCTTCAGTCACCGAGTGAGCAGTACAGGCCATAGAACTGATGCATCCTACAAGCCGCGAGAAAACCGTTTCAGTATCGCAAGGCGGAGCACTCGAATACTCATTGAAGTCTTGTATTACAAGTCTTAAAATATCAAATTCTTCAAAAATCTCTTATAATTACGACTTCATCTGATGTACTCTGTCATAGAGGAAGTGATTCTCTGACGTCCATGGTAGTTCTGATGTAGAATGTTGAATCCTGTAATACCGTTTCTGTGTCTAGATTATCATTCAGTTCCCACAGAACACCTTACTCAGCTTGGAAGTAATCAATTATGTTACTTGAATGATATTTTAAATAATCTCCATAATATTTCTCATTTTGTAGACTAAATCAAAATACATGCCAATTGATGACACTGAAAATAGCAATGCTCAACAAATTCGAAGATCCGACTGTCTGGTTAATCAACAAGAAGAAATTTGAAGTATGGTGGATGTGACGAACAACTGTCTCCATTGTTGAACAATGTAAATATCCATTATCGTCATTTGTCTTTTAAATTGTTCTAATGCTGACAATTCTGTGAGATATAAATTTCTGTCTTCTATCCTCTGAGTACTCGATTCAGTTTAGCTGTTAGCCGGTCTCTGCCACTTATTTCACCATACAGACCTGGCAAAATGTATGAATCTGGTATGCAGCATAGTGATAAGATCAAACTATGGGACACTGCTGATCGATTAGATACTCACCAAAGTCACATAGACACTTGATAACCGTCTCTGAAGTAGGCTGTTGCCAAATTCATACAACTCATGTTCCTTTCGTATTTCGTCGCTGTGTGTACTCAGCGCACTGCAGATTCAAACGTGAGTGAAACCGATTCTACTCAAGGAAGAAGCAAATGTTTTCTTGGCTAATTCCGATAAATAAAATATTATCTGAGGAACCGTGTAGAACTAAAGATCCCAGTCTTTACTATTATCTCAGAAGTATCAGCATTATTATTCTGTGCAAAACTTTCACATTGGAAAATAACAGCCCATATACTCATATACTTTCGTTTGAAGTTAAAAAATATGAAAATGGGTGCATTGCGTAATTTCACACTTTGGCCGCCTCACACATTCTTTTCAGAGTTTTGGCACGTAGACCTGTGCGCTGTCTAATTAATTAGTGCCACGCAAACACATTCCTGTGTCTTCTTTTCTTATCTATTTCAAGAAAGTTCACGACAAACTATGTCAGAAAGACTACTTTTCTTTTAATCAACAATACAATTATGTTCGTAATATACTGACTTATTTTATAAATACTGCCCTGCCATTGGCATTTACGCATTTATCACAGCCTACATATAAAATTGTGTAAGTTTAGACGCAGTTAATTGATTATCCTTTGTACTGCTTGGATCAATATCCTTTATATTGCAGTTCTGTTGTTTGAAATAATTCAAAGTTACCAAAACCTTCCATATTCATGATAAACGGTTTAGTTAAGTGTTGTCAGAGTCTATTTTCTCTCTTCAGATAATGAACAGTTCTGAGATAATGTTAATAATACGGCGTCAGTTAAATTAGCTTTGTTTGTGACCCTCTATTGATAATCTGTGGAACGCGAATGTGAATCAACGAGTTGGTTGATGATGAAATAGGGGAGACTGTGTGGTGAGGAGGAAATGAGAGACTTTTGGATTGACTGGAGAGAGATATCATTCTACGGTCCTCTCAGTGATGTGTGTTACATCCATCTCGATCTTCTTCGACATATTGGTTTAGTAGACGGTTCTCGGTTGAACTATTCTCCAGATTTTCCTTTGTACACCGGACGAGTTCAGACGATTTAGAAACTGATTTCGGAGTGATGAACGAGTCTGTTGACTTTCGAATCGTGCCTAATTTTTATATTATCATCCATGCTGTCGCGCAAAGTCGAAACGATGCTGCGTAGCGAGATAGGTGGAGGAATTAACTTCTTCCAAATTTCTACGATTGATTGTGGTTGGTGCTTATTGTCGTTCTTGTTGTCGTTGCTGTTGGTGTTGGTGGTGGTAGTGGTTCGTTATCTTAATCACCTCTGCGTTATCTATATTTGCTTGAATTCGTACCTTTGCTGCACTGCTTCTTTTTGTTTAGTATTACCCTGTAATTCATCAACTTTGTGCGAAATTTGACACAAATTATTCGTAAAATTAAGATACGCTACAGTCTTCTTGTTGTCCAAACGTTTTTCTGTCTTATCACTCCTCACAGTTTTGAGTATAATCCAGTCCATGTTATACATATATATATTTCTCAGTATTATGAAAATCCATCCACTTGTGGGATAGTGGTGGTGGCATTAAAAGCAGTCGATTCACCAATTTACCTGCGCAAGTCTAAATAATCAACAAGTTGTGTGGCTAAAGCGTACATAGTGCTCACACAAAAACAAGCAGAGCTGTTATTTGTGGTTAAATCTGACAAAGAAAATACCTCGAAGTCGTTTGATTTACGTGTCTGAATAACCTCCTATACAAACATCGATTGAACTTGAGGCGCTGCAGGTGAGAATATCAAAGCCAGAATCTGAAATATGCAGTAATTAGAACACACAAAGAGGTCAATGTTCTAAACAATCATGTCCAGTCAGTAATTTTGAATGGGTTTCAGAGACTTTGGTTGCACGTGCTGAGCAGCATTTCCAATAGTCCACAGACTTAAATCAACTACTACCTTCAAAGAACCGTGAAAACCAAATGACGGGAAAGCAAAAACAATCAGAAATACTGACGATGAACTAACCCATAGCCGACGTCTCAATAAAAAATGCATTAGTAAAAGGATGGACTGTGAATTCGCTGGAAAGACAGTTTGCTTTGTTATCTGTAGGTGAGAAAAGCGTCAATTAAACCAATTAGTTTACGAGTATCTTCAACTACAGAAACACTGGCTTTGAGAGCGTGCTCTTTTACTCACTATTCACAACCAACACCATCAAAAACGATACAAGTGCCACGCGAAGCAGGAAAGGAAGTGGAATGACAGTTGAGTTGGCTAATATAAAACGTTACACAACATGGTGTGAAATGCTATGGGATGAAACTCAGCATTATTTAAATCAATTTTTCGATATTTTCCCGTCGATTGGAAAAGAAAGTTGAAAACAATAATTAATATAACCTGTTGCAAAAGAGGTGACTCTCGTGAACCCAGTGGTCTATTGGAAAGCGCTTTGGTGTTTGGAACTATGAACACTGGGTTTTAGCATCGGTGGGAACTTTATCACTCACTGCGGAACGCAGATACATTTGGGCGACGAGTCTCACATAGGACGCAATGCGCATCCTCAACTACACTGCTAGTCACCAACCACAAATTAGAATTCAACATTGTAAAACATCTTGAATTTTGAATGACAAGCGGAACAAGTGAGACCATTTTAATGTGGGAATGGTGGTAAAAATATGAATTGTAGTAGCGAGGAAACGACAAGCAGATTAGCTTAATGAGCAGAAGGAATAAATAAACATCAATTTCTTTATGACCAAGGCAGAAGTATGGATCGCACAAACTTCCTTTGTTCACAGAGGTCTGACTTAAATTCATTAGTAGCCAAGGCCTCTATTGTTGTTTGAAGTTCATAAAGAAGTCAACGCTGCAGGTTATCAGATTCGATAGAAAATCTCAAAATCATGGTCCAGCTTGGATGAGTGAAAAGGGTTGATCAAGACTTCTGGAATAGAGCTTCACGCAGCCTCCCTTTCTCTATGGTGAAACACTGATCCGATAAAATCTCGAATCCGTATGGAAAGCGTCCTGTGGCTTCGGCCAATGTGTCTTACTCAACAGAAGCAGGTGAACTGATGGAATGAAATGGAGGCTGCTTGACAGGGAGCTTAATGTTTTATAGAGATGGATAACAACTTGCGGCTGATGAACAAATTTTTTAATTTGTTGCAAAGAACGTTTTACTGAACAATTTTGAGGGACGGCATTTCAGCATTTGTGAAGCTTGATCAGCATTTAATTCCAAATTCATGATTAAGGGATTCTTTGGAATTCAACGGATGAGTTTTGTTTCTGTCGGTCGATTTGTTCAAGTAACCGTAACCTGGGAGCGTGGTTTTTAAGAAGGCAAGTTCTGAGGCAATGCAATCATAAATTCAATCGTTTCTTATCCTGAAATAGAACGAAAGAATAAGGAGACAGTCTACGAGATGCAAACTAATCTCCATCTCCTTTAAACGAAAGCTCGCCTCGTCATGTGCGCCGACCATTTCACATGATCATTTATACACATTAATGATTCAATTAACTCGCTGGATTCATCAAACAAAAAAAGACCGTAAATTAATACAATAAACGCCAAGAATATCTTCTCATTTTTCAATACTCTTTCTAATGTTGAGTTGATTCCAGATGGTTATAATGTGAATTGGTAAAAGCGCTCTCTCATCCTGGCTCACTAGAAGACTAATTAAACTGACTGGAATCCACTGAATGGTGAATGAGTAAACTGAACACTTAACTGAGTGTGATATCGGTTTAGAAGAGAAAAACAAACGCAAACATTTCAAAATAACAAGCAAAATAAAAACAAACAAAGAAAAATACAACCTGACAAGAGTACCAAAGGTTCACACCATTATCATATTGCTTACATTAAATAATTTGGACAAAATGAACGTCACTCTACTACAGATAATAAATGAGAATAATTCTATGATATTCAACACAGAAGATACCGCAGAATATAGGTAAAGCAAATAAAGACGAAGAAAAGAAGAAAAAGAAATAGTAGTAGTGGTAGTAGGCTGGTAATAAACCACGAAAACATCAGAAAAGAAATTGGAATGCATTTTGGAAATTCTGTAGACTAGTTGAAGTTACAAATAGAACGATACTTGATTTTATTTTAATATTTACGGACAACAGAATTCATCTATCTTCGCATGAAGTTCTATCAAGCTGCAAGCTGAGTATTCTCTGATTTCACTGGAATAATGCAAGGTGGCAGTTAAGTAAATCTGAATGTGTGGGTGCATGTTCTTCTACAACCTAACTTTTCTACTGGGGAGGAAATGGGGCTGTTAAACATATTTAACTAATGTCTGTCATCGTCTGTCATGCTGTCGTGTTCGGCGGTATGAGAATGTGGGTTTGGGTGTGGAGTTACGTAAGGAGGGGAAAATGATCTATGCAGTTATGAAACTGCATCAATTGAGATGGCCAGACTACGCGTTAGGTTTTTCAAGATATCTTCATCATAATTAACCACTAGATTGAAAGAGATATGTGGTGTGGCTCAACCGTAATATGGCACCAAACTCTGAAGTCCTTGACTGTTTAGTTTGAGCTATGTAGTCGAGTGAAGACTGCGTGAATGCGGTCCTGATAATGTCACTGCCATCTGAGCTTGAACTTTTCAAAGAAAGTTTCCGAATCCACGGAGGATTTTCGATATTCCACGTTTATGAGCTGTGCTTGTTCAATAGACCCCTTCGTCGTTGTGTAAACGCCTGTGAAACAATTCATCACGCTATTCACTCTTGTCAGATCAACAGCTGAGACATGACATGTTTTGACAAGTAACCTCATCTTATGAAACTGTTCACTCATCCCTCGTTTCCAACCGATATCAATTTCTCTATCGGTCAACTGGAACCTCCGATAGGTATTAAAATAAAATCAAGTATCGTTCTACTTGTAACTTCAACTAGTCTACAGAATTCCATACAAGTATTTAAATTTCTTTTCTAATGTTTCTCACATTTAATTAATAGCCTAATACTACTGCTACCGATAACACTATTTCCTCTTCTTCTTTTGTTTATTCTTTTTTCTTCTTTTCTTCGTCTTTATCTACTTGACCTATATTCTGCGGTATCTTCTGTGTTAAATATTATAAAATATTTTCATTTAATTAACTTTAGCTGAGTAAAGTTCATTTCGTCTTAATTATATAATGTGATCAATGTGATAGTGGCGTGAAGCTTTGTTACTCTTCTCAGGTTGATTTTTCTTTTATTCGTTTGTTTGCTTGTTATGTTGAAATGTTTGCGTTTGTTCTTCTCTTCTTAATCGATTTCACACTCAGTTGAGTGCATAGTTTACTCATTCAGCATTCACTGCATTCTAGTCAGTCAGATTTTTGAGGTTTATTTTGTCATATGGCCATTTCTCTTCCGTTTGCTTCTGTCTTTTCTTTCTATCACTAGAATCGCTAGCCAATTTTATTGTAGTCCTCGAAACATCTCCTTCATGGTTCGTCTTATTATAACTGCTATTTTTTATATTCCTTGAATTTCATATTCATATTATGAGCTACTCTATTAGCATATCAGTTCATCTCATTTGATTCAATCAATTACTACTAAGTTATATTTGACCGACATTTAGTTTATAATTGTTTGATGGTGACTGGCAGTTGAATCCAGGATGCGCATTTCATCCTATTTGGAACTCGTCATCTGGATGTACCTGCATTCTCCAGTGAGTGATGATTTTCCCTTCGAGGTACATCCAGATGACGAGTCCTAAATAGGAAGAAATGCCCATCCTGGATTCCACTTCTAGTCGCCATCCAAAAATTAATTTCTAATTACATGCCAAGACATCGTACAAGCATCTACAGAAGAAGCCGACTTGTCAACCTGACACATGACTAATTATATGTCATGAATCATGAAGAAATCAATTTTTCTTAAAAATGTCAGTAGGAGAATCGTTTTCTGCCTTTCGGCTTTCGTTATTTACCCGACAAAGATTGCGTTGGTCTGTCGCGTATTTTAGATAAATTCTGTTCATTGAGTTTTATACGTCCCTTCAGTGATATCTAGAATTGTTCCTCTGGTCACCTGAATAAATGACCGGTTTGGTAACTACATCTGTCTTCAGACAAGTAAATCTGTATTTTAACACAGAATAACTGATGTATAGATGATACACCTCTGTGAATTACCGAGCACTAAGCACTAGTGAAGCGGTTCATCAACTCACTGATGTCGCACACTATTCCTTGACCTATTCCCCAGTCAGAAATCAGTCCTCCTAATCAAAGAGAGGCAATTATCAGGCTATGTCGCAGACTATGCAAACAGCATGGTACAAACGACATTCCAGAAGTTCGATCAATCCTGATGCGTACTTAACTATGTGGAACTGCATAAGAATAAAAGTGTGGAGTAAAGGACGTATTAAGAGTCATATCTTGATAAGAGTACTCCCTAGACGG
Organism: Trichobilharzia szidati; assembly: GCA_944472155.2. Lineage (NCBI taxonomy): Eukaryota > Metazoa > Platyhelminthes > Trematoda > Strigeidida > Schistosomatidae > Trichobilharzia > Trichobilharzia szidati. The sequence continues at coordinate 96,656,063 of OX235276.1, forward strand.
AATTCATATCGGAAAGAAAACATACTGATTGAGAGGCACGTTTCTCAGGAGCCTCTAGTAAGCGGTATCAAAATAGGATATAAATGACAGTCGTCTTTGATTCCACATTCGACAGTCAGCCAAATTGTGCATTCAGGTGAACCCTTTGCAGAAGAAATGACTGAACCACTGAGTTGCTAAACAGAAGCATCGTGGATCGATTCCACATACTGCTGACAATAGTCGTAAATAAATTCTAAGAGACTGAGTTGTGGGAAAAATTATGCCACTTATTTTGAGTTATTTACGGGAAGACCTTTGTTTCATCCACCTATCCTCATTCACCTGCGTTACTCCTTTCAGCGCTCAGACGACTTATGTGTGTTACACACCTATGACGAAAATCCACATAGTTTCAACAATAATAGAAAACCTAGGTGGAAACACATTGACGGAAACACCACATTTGTTTTCAACTCGAGTTTAACACTCATTGCCTGCCTGCAGCTACGATAGCTACACCGTAAGTGAGAAGCTTTGAACAAGAATGCGGTAATCTTGTGAAAACATTCGAGATGAGTCCTACCAACCTAATTTGGATATGATTCTCACTTACTGCAGTGTAACAGTGACCTGCAATTAAGATCGACGCAGTAACACTCTGACATGTCCATAGTCTTTGCTGTTTCACTACTTTCTTCGTCCTATGTATACGTTCAATTATCTTCTATTCATGCTATTCTGAGTATTTGTTGCTTTCCTCTTTTTCAAAAAGTCACCTTCAGTCCTCAGTAATTACAACTATTAATGCTGGTGTTATTCTCATTATTCTCGTTACTAACATTACTACTATTATCACTATTGTCAGCTAAACCTGCCAAGTTCATGCACCGGCCCTACACCAAGACGACGAAGGATGGTTTGGTGTGGTGAGAAATCCGACTTCGGAAAGTCAACGCAGTCGCCATGAAAACTTGAAAGCACAGCAGAAATATGAGAAATGTGCATATTCTCCTTTGGAATCAGAAGGGAGAAGTGATGCAGGTTGGTGAAAGCCTCCGAGCAGCCAAGGGGCAGATTTGTCTTCTATCTATGAATGCAAAATCAAAGCTGAGATAAGAGTGTTTCCAGGATGATCAGAAATATCACCAACAGCAGGTACACACCTACCTGCCAGTAGACACAAATCCTCCAAAAAGCGCAATTCTTCAACTGAGTCAAGTTTCAAAAGGACTTCAGGTTGGGCAGCTCGACCGGGTAGAATTCCAACAGTATCACTGAGAACGGATCCACAGCACTCAACAGATATCCTTGGACTCACTTTTGCTGGAAGTTTGGATATAAGGAAAGCTACCTACCTACTATTTAGACGAGAAGCTATATAATTTGTCGAGCTACCACAGATTAGCGACTTAAGCTTACTTTGCAAAGACTTGCGTTGAATGGCACTTTTCTCCATTCCAAGCACAGTAACAAGTCGTGTCATCTTGAAGAGAATAAGACATAGACTAGATGCAGAACTCCGCCCACCGGAAAGAAGCTTGATTCAGAAAAGGCGAATTATGTGCTGATCAGACAGCAACTCTGAGCATCGTAATCGAACAGAGCAAGGGATGGCAATAAAACCTCTGCCTCAATTTCATGCATTTTGAAAAAGCGCTCAATATTATTGACCACGAAGTAACTTGGAGACAGCATCGCTACTGAAGAGTAGCTGAAAACTTCAACAACCTATTTCAACAGCTGGTCCACATCGGAAAACCTAGCGCGGCGTTTCAAGTAGGAAGAGCAGTACAACAAGGTTGACTACCGACGTCTGAATAAGGCCACTGTGGAGAACAACCCAACCGAGAAACTACTACGAAACAAATATATATTGAAGAAGACCAAGATGGGTGGAACACAGGTCACTGAGGGGGCCGGAGAATGACATCGCTCTTCAGGCCATCCCAAAAGTCTTTCATCTCCTCGTCGCCACACAGTCTCCTATATACCATCATCAAACCTACAATCAATTCGTTGATTTCCATTCGCGTTCCATAGAATATCAATAGAAGATCGCAAACAAAGCTTGTTTGATATGTACCAGATTTTTTTCATTATCTGAGGACATTTCAGTACCCAAAGGGATAAACTAGACTCAGACAACATTTAACTAAACTGGTCATTATGAATATGAATGGTATTGATAACTGCGAATAATATCAAACAGCAAAGCTACAATATAACAGATATTGATCCAAGCAGTATAAAGGATACTGAATAAATCTCGTCTAGGCATAAATAACTATATGTGCAGGCTAAGGTGATAAATGCGTGAATGGAATTTCAGACGAGATGGAAGTATTCATAAAAGCAATGATGAGTATATTTTGAACAGAATTGTATTGTTCATTAAAAGAAAAATAATCTTTCTGACCTAGTTTATCCTAAACTTTCTTGAATTAGATAAGAAAAGAAGACACAGGAATGTGTTTGTGCGGCATTTATTAATTAAACAGCGCACAGGTCTAAGTGACGAAACTCTGAAAGGAATGTGTGAAGCGGCCAAAACGCGAAAATACTCAATGCACCTTGTTTCATATATTTTCACTTCAAAGGAAAGTATATGAGATTATTTAAGACAAACTGTGATCTGTTATTTCCCAATGTGAATGTTTTGCACAGAATTATAGTGCCGATACTTCTGAGTTAATAATAATTACCGGGATTTTTAGTTCTCAATGCTTTCTTCAATAATGTGTTATCCACATTAATCAGAGAGAATCTCGCGCCACACCTCAGTAGAACCAGTTTCACTTACTATGGAATCAAGAGTGCATTGAGTGAATACAGTGGTTAAATACGAAGTGAACGTGAGTTTTATCAAGTTTGCTGATAGATTACTTCAGAAACGGTTAGCACGTTTCCATGTGACTTTGTTGAGTATCTAAGCGTCAGCAATATCGTATTGTTTGATTTTTTAAGTGTTGGGTTATGCCTAAGACAGACCTCAAATAACCGCTCTTACTAAATACTAAATAGTAACAGTTAAAACAATAATAATAATAGTGTTGAAGTGGGTTAAGATAATCCTACTGATAAACGATAATTTTAAATGAACCAAGAATAATAATTATCAGAATAATAATAATAAGGGGTAGAATAATAAGTAAAACGTATTACCATGGTAGATTCAGAGCCACAACCATCTCCTTTTGTACACAGAGACCTGGTTTGCAAAAACTCGAATTTCACAAGCCTCTGCAATTGCCAGCATCTTCTTGTTTCTTGTCTGCTGACAATAGTGAAAGACTTGACCGCGTAGATATCAATTCCGTAATCCACAAGATGCTTTGTTATTGAGCATTTTGGCACTTTGCACTCATCTGTTTTCAGCCATTTCGGTCAATGCTCCATCATGCGAGTAGACAATCGCCTTTCCGTACAACCTATTTATTTCTATCGATGCGGTCAAGTCATTCACTATGGTCAGCAAACAAAGAAACAAGAAGATGCTTGCAATTGCAGAGGCTTGTGCAATTCGAGTTTTTACAAACCAGGTCTCTGTGTACAAAAGGAGATGGTCGTTACTCTGAATCTACCATGGTAATACGTTTTACTTATTATTCTACCTCTTATTATTATTATCATTATAATTATTATTCTTGATTCATTTAAAACTATCCTTTATCAGTAGGATTATCTTAACTCACTTCAACACTATTATTATTGTTTTAACTATTGCTATTGGCATCACTCTGTTTGCAATTCTTGTTATATTCTCTAATGTCTAATTGCTTATCTAAGTGATGTAATTGAAGCGTAATGCAATTTATCTTAATTTTGATCTCTCATACTCTCTCTCCCCTTATTTATTTGAACATGACCTGGAAAATCATTCGCACCTGTCTTTCTGCATGACTAATTCAATGTAGTTTGTTTACTTATCAGTCCTATATCTCCCAATGTAATTTCAAAAGTATATATATCCGTGTATGTAGAGTATTCAGCTGACGAGTTCTACCGAAATTTGATGAATTCATTAAATCTTGCTTTATTAACCTTTATTGCTTGTTTTAAATATCTTATTTCAAAACGGATCTTCAGTCAGCTCGCTTTCAAAGACGATGATGATAGTATGAGAATGATTTACTAAAAAGAATAGGAGCCGTCCTAAGCAGATGATATCGTGCAGCAAAACTAGTCTCTAGACTTCGAAATTCATGCTGGTTGAGACAATAAACCTCTGGCACGCACCCGTCTGATGTTACTTCCAACTGCGTATATTGATTCACATGTAGCTACAGTGGCAGTGACTTTAAGACAGCATACAGTTTGGCCTTAGTCACAATTTTTGACCTTGTACCAAAAGGAATGAGTAGTGCGGACTTGTCAATAGCTAAACACTTGATGGACCAATGACAGCAAGTTAAACATTAGAAGCATACAAAATAATCAGCAGACAAATCATTCGAAGTCTTTCCCAGTTCGCTGAGACAATTGCAATGGAAATGGCTCAAATGTGACCTATGCAATCGAAAAGAAATCTATAGTGAGAATTGTATTGCCATAAAAAATCCCTGCTCAGTAACTTATTGCCATCTTATTCAAAGGTTTCCCACCTGACTTATACAAGACTTGAATTTTGCTGGGAGTCCAACCAACGTATTACTCTTATGACCAAATATATGCAGTTATGGTCTGAAAGCGACGAAGTGATCTCTAGTCCCCACTATATAACTGATGAAATTTCTGTGAGACACGCGCTATCACTGGCTATCCAAATGCAGGAAAAAGACGATCATTCTTCAATATTTCTGCGGTTGTATTAATCAATAATAACATCAAAACTAAAATTTATGTCAACAGTGCTGTGAGGCAGCTACAAGGAAATGCTAGTTTCTAATTGCAAAACCAGAACTGTAAGGCAACCTTAGTTAACTAAAGTTCAACTGTAAAAGGCAACTTAGAATCGAAGAGAATATTTCTAACTCGTTGGGATCAATAGCTCTGTCCACATTATTCACCTACCTAGGCTTCCCCAAGACAGCCGCGGGTCAGAATGACCTTTGTTCACTGTAACAAACTCATACCGTTAAACAACACATTGTTGAAGTACACACAATCACAAAGGGAAGCATTACAATTCGAGAGTAAACATGGAAAAATGTAAATAGTTGAACGTTTGAATGTCACATGTTGATTTCGTCCTTTGTTAATGATAAACAGTCTAAAGGAAATGCGTGAGACAGTTACCAAGTTAGTTGGGACGTATAAATAAGTAGAGGGAGGGATTAAGCACATCATTTTCCTATTTCAGTTAAATTATCATCATTTCATTTGTCATCTTCGATACCAAATTTTGATTTTTCTACCTTGCGACTTCTAATCACCGTATTTCATCATCAATTAGTACCCACTTATCTCTAAATTACTGCCATGCTAACGACAAATTTTCTCACTTCTACAAGATAATTCTCTAGATATCACTCGAGAAGTTGACGTTGGTTTTCCGAGTCGTTCTACCAATGTAATTGTCTCCAAATGAAAAGTGGAATTTATAAATGCACATTGAAATGGCTGGACTCGGTAGATTGTCCTTCACCTGTATTGAAATTATACCACGGGTGACGAATTGTAAACACAGAGTTGCTGCGAAGAATGTTTGGGCTGTTATTTTTCGTAGTTTTGATGATAGTAATTCAGTTATTGCGGCTCCCTAAAACGGTAAAGTCAGATACTTGAGATGCACATTGAAGTGAGCATGGAAGATATTGACAAAATGAGCATTTCACGTTTCCCAGTCAGATTACCTATTTGGAAGTAGACAATCCCATAGACATCGTTGATCTTAGCTGATATTCCCTTCCATCATTATTTTAAAACTAAATTACTTTGTGTTATTGAAATAATCATCGTCCTGTGACTTATAACCTTTACACGCTCAATATTTTGTTGTTTTTTCGTTTGAAAAAGTTCGCTAATAAAAAATATGCACACAATAACTCTTTAATGTGTACCGACTATTTGCTTTGATATCAATGGTTTTATGTGTTTGTGTGTACAGCATTCAAAAATAACTTACAAAATTCGACTATTGTAACAAAGGTGATTTTATATGAAATGTGATAGCATTAAACCACTATGAACGTACTATGATCACTCTATATATAAAATTGCGTTAATAATTTTTATCAAAAATTCATATTAATATAAGCATGAGAAAATAAGTGAATATTTCCAGAGGTTCACATTCGAAGACAGAAGTAAGTGCGAATTACAAATATATCCATCGTGTTATTTATTCCAAAATGCCAATTATTATGGCGAATATACTTAACGTACAAAATTTGATACACACATTCGTGACAATTATTCTCGTTAAGCAGGTAAAATAATAGTCAGGTTTAAAGTAGCCTTTCTGAACTCCTCACTGGATGGTGTTTCTCATAGAGAGTAAATCATCCATTTCCGCAGAAACTTAATTATCATTATTATAACTTCTGCTTCCGCGTGGAACAAAAGGCTTCAGCAGCATATCTCCATTATGGATAAAATTTTATTTTGATAAATCACACAGGTTTGTACAGTAATATTTACTGTGATTAGTGAATATAACTGTACAACACCGTGTGATTTATCAAAATGAAATCTTATCCATATTGGAGTCATACTCGACTGCCGTGCTCACGTTTGATACTTCTATCAGCAGATCTCCATTTCATTCCTCTTATCTCCCATACATCACAAAATCGCCTTCGATGTCAACCTCGAATTCATGTCCAACTCACTGGTTCCTATTCAGGTTCCATTCAAGCGATAGACGGTAGTTTGGCACCTCAGTCATGACTTGAGTGTATTCAAAGCGGAAATAAGGTTGTATTGACATCGCTTACTTGATTGAGGTATATCCGTCCATAAGAAAAATAGATATCTTCCTCTTGAAACTGATAAAGAATTGTGAATCTAGTGTCTGGTAAAATTATTAAGTATTAATATTCAAAATACTATAGCTTTTGTATTTGTGAAAATCCACAACTAGGATCATATGAGATTTCTGGTCTAATTTCAGGGAATAAAATCATGTCAATTTCTGAAGAATATTTAACGCTGTTCGAAACGTCTAAGAATAAGCTACTACGACGAGATATCCCTTTCAGATATTATATCTGGGTAAGCATATCTTCTATGATTTGTTAAAGAGATTATTTCGTATTTCTAGATTTTGATAGATGCCGTGTTTATGATACTGACGACTACAGCTGTACTCGTCTTGTTTACCAAATTGTAGGATCGAATTACCATTGTGAATACTTAATATTATGTTGATTTGCAGGCAAATAATTTCTAGTTTCTTTAAGCATCATTTCTATTTGACGTTTGTTATTGGGTAAGTTCCCTGCTCATTATTATATATTTATCCACTATTGAATTAACTCCCAGTACAAATCACCAAAACAAATTCACTTATAATACAGAAAATTTTGATGTTAATAGTTGAAACATTTCGGAGAAATTTCAAACAGTACTATTATGTTTCTTGAACTTCATAGAAAAGAAAACCTTTGAATATAGATTGAACTTATTCTGCGTAAGAGGAATACGATTTCAAAGCGTCTTGTACTAGATCTCAGTATTTCCCAGTTGCTTATCTTAATTATTAACTTTAAGTAATATATTTAGTGATTCGTTTCCTATTTGAAATCACGATTGTTTTCCAAGGCTTAGCTTTCAGGGATTATTTGCTGAATAAAATAGACTAGCGCTGCTCGTAAAATGTGCCGGAGTGTAAAGCTGACCTTCGTAGATTACTTTGACCAGTATTGCGCAAAGTGGTCTCAGTTCCATGTACCTTTTATTATGTTTAGTAATCTACTAAATGCGTTCACTTTCCTTCCTAATCAGTTATTATTGTGTAAATAATACTACCGATAATTTAGGAGGTATTATGTATGTGACTTCTAAAAATTCAGCAGTGATCGTTGGCAAACTCGACATCTTCATACTTGAGACTTTGTAGGCTGTCTGGTGTAATTACTGGTATGCTACCTTATACCAGGCGTTGTTAAACGTAATATACTGAATCGCCGACTCAGTCAGTACACAACCTGACTAATACGAACTGGCAACAAAATACAAATACAAAAGATTCTGTTATTCGCACATGTCTTCCGATGACCGACGTATTCAAATAAAGCTGCAACACTATTTTCTGCAGAATATGACGGTACCATCTTTGTATATTTCGTTGAATTCTCATCAGTCACTTACAGCCTACAGAAACTAATAACTTTGTGCACAGAACACTTTAATGTACTTTCAAATAATACATGATGTCAGTAAACAGGGGGACAGAAACTCAATAAACAGTGCGAAAAAATTACACCTTTATAGTTTATACCTGGAGAGTTCAAGTTGAAACAAAATCTATTAACAATAAATAGTGTAACGCCAGCAAAAACAATATCGTTCTGTTTTTCATTCATTGTGAAATACAAAGACCTTTATTATAATGAAAAATCAGTCTTTGTTTACAGTGATAAAGGAGTTACACACGAAATATAAGGGATGAGAAAGAAGACAAGTAACTAATAAAAAGAGTAGAAATGATGTGAGTTCAAATCAGAAAACAGAAAGAAAAGACAAACAAAGTTACACTTTATCAAAGCACAGAGTGGTTAGAGCCAAATAATCTTGCAATCAAATGAAATAGAGAATAAAAGAGATCCAGTTACCAGAGCTAGAAAAGACTGACAACTGCTTGTTTGTGGAAACTTAAACCATTTCTCAAGCATTTGATTGTGATTGTTTCAGTTAAAGCCTGGACAACTGAACAATTTTTTCCGTTGATAATTTTTAAAGATTTCATAATGTTCACTTCAGGACCCGTATTGATGGGATGTATCCAGTTTTACTATCGTCAGCGTCTGCACCTTTGAAACGCAGGCGTTTTGATGCACGTTTAGAAAATTAAAGGTGTGTCCTTCTTTCTGCCATATGAATATTTTTATCACCACAGATATATTCGAATTTGTACACACATTTATAGTTAGTTAGCGAGAAAGATTTGAGAACATATCTGAGTTGTTCGGCTGAACCATACATTGTCAAGATTCTAGTGTTATCAGCAAAAAAGAGAGTGGAAAATGGTGAATGAGTGTGGTCGGATGCTCAAGTATTAAATTAAACTCAAAATACCAAAAGCATTCTCAATTATTTGTATGTTGGTTAGTCTAATTTACTGGTGTCTGCAAATTCATTTCAGATTTGTCGGTGTCATTCTACCAATTCCAATCATAACTATGACAAACTTCTTGTCAAACGTCTTCTGTGTTCATTTGCTGCTTGGAAGTACAGTAAGTGTCAATTTAGTTGTATAACTATGCAATTAAGCAAACTTTGCGCTTATGTTTACGAAAAAAGGAAATGCGCAGCTATATCATGTTGCGGAAATTTATCCGTATACAATGTTCGACAGTCGACCCTAGAGCAAGTACATTTGAACCTATTTGAAACTGGTTTGCTGGATATACTTGCATTCTCCAGTGAGCGATGGTGTTCCTAAATAGCTAGTGTCGATTACCTATGATTTTAAACGTCAAAGCACTGACCACTATACCTCCAAGTCCAAGAGGTTTACATCTTTGAAAATGGACTTCAGTTATTATTCGTTTTTAGGACAATCGTAGTTTTTCTGTTGATTGATGGCACGGAAATGTCCGGCACCTAATACGTACGGTTCAACGATAACTGAGGGTTAATTTGAAGTGATTTGATAAATGGTGATTAGTAGAGGAATTCAGAGTATGCTCAGTTCATCGTATTTAGGGCTGGCCAACTTGATTCACCTGCACTCCATATTGAGTGATGATATTCCCAGTTAATCGACGGGAATATGATAATTTACTTAAAAATAAATTATTTATGCCTGTTTGAGAATTCAGCTTGATCTCGTCTATTGTTAAAAACACGCATCACTCACACCAACCCGTAATGCTTACTTGCTAGTACCGTATAAGTAACCTAAACACGAGGCAGTTGTTTCACTCATTTGAGATCCAGCTTATCGGCCGTGAATGAGAAACCAAAAAATGTCACAAGATTGAACTATTTCAAGGTATTTTATTCTTCACGTAGCTTCTAGTTGTTAAACAATTATTTTGTCCTCAATTTTACTCGTTGTAGGTTTTGCTGTGGTCTGTGAGCTTGGCTGCTGGCTTTGGATCTGTTGACATGTTCCATGGATTGATATCACTGATTTTGACAATTGTGATTACAATCACGACTGTGGGGTTGGCATTGAAATTACCATCAATGGATGATAATCAGTTGGTTGTCTTTACTACAATATCATATACCATTTTGATTTTATCAACTATCTTGATAATATTTAATGTCACCAAGCAACCAAATGTAAGTTTATCTACAAATGCACCTAATTTACAAAACTCTGTTCAACCAATGAATTTCCTCGTTATTCTATTAAATAGAATTCGGTATTGATAGTCTAGAAACAATCGTTTGAAAGCTAGTGAATTCCGGATTCCAATAAATATTTTCCAACACCAACGACCAAATGGAACCTGTCATCCATTTTATTGTACTTTGAAATATGTGAACATATAAATCACTCATTGAAAACTGCGAATTCAGCCTTAATGCGATAGAGAATTGGAAGATGTTGAATCCGGACTGCATTAAATGTGATGCAGGAAAAAAATCAGCTACCATTTCAACGACAATTCAGTGGCTCGTGTTGCGATTGGCAAATACTCAGGCTCTTTAGATATTTATAGGCACCCTACTGACATTTAAAGGATTTGCTAACAGCTATAAGATATGTGACTTCAATATAAACAACTGGGTCACCACTGAATGTTCATGAGAGGGTTATACGTAAATTAGTTATTCAATAAATGAATGTTAGCAGCATTCACACGCTTTAAACTATTGAAAATGAAGATATTTTGGTCCATTGTATCCAGCATTTATTAGTGATGACTGTGGTTCGAAATTAAGATTACTAGTACCAGCATGACTGTAAATCTCTTCCACTATATTAAAGGACGTTTGAGACTTTACGATAACTCTGAAGGTGCTGATTTTGAACCCAATCGGTTGCGTTTTGTTGAAGATTCTTAAACTGCGACAAAATGGCTGTTCAGTACTTTCCAGTTTCTCAACGGTTCGCTAACCTGTAATTATGATACGTCAGTATCAGTAATTATGTGAGTGTGATCGCTTTAATAAAACGTGAGTATACTTATCATCTGAACTTGCCATCTTTTTCTGTTTGTTATAGACACCGATCTTCAGCATTGTGTCGGCAATCATCTTTGGATTATTCATAATCTGTGTAAGTTTATCCGTGGGCTAAATTCGGTTATATTTTTACTTATGCGACAACCGTAATAGTCAAGGGTTCGTTTAAGACAATTCAATTTGTTTCTTGTTTAACCGCAAATTGGTAATGCGATACAGAACCAGTGAAAACAGAGGAAAATCGGCAGCTGCTTCGTTTTAGTTCAATACCTACGAATTAGTGGAAGTTCGAATTTAGTGAAGTCAACTGAATAGTTTATACCCTAACGTTGTCACCATCATTATAGGACAATTTTCTACAGTTTTCAACACTAATTTAAAATGTATGCTTCTACATGGTCAAGAGACTTGATGTGACGTTTCACTAAAGTTTTTAACGGGTAAATGAAGACTCATCAACAATTACTCACTTTGTTCCATAATGAGAATTAAATGGCCACCCAGAACGGATAGGCAGCAGGCAATTTTTGCGTCAAGGCAACGAGAACATCTTATCAAGCTATTATACCGAAGGAAATGGAGGCAAATTAGGTACACACACAAAGGAATCTTTAAAGTCATTGTGTGCCTTGGCACCACTCAAGTAGAATAACGATGGGAAGAAGCGAGTTGAGAGGTAGTTCAGAATTGATACACAGGAGATGGTGTGAAGTGGAGGAGTTGCGAGATTGTGAGGAATACTAAAGCCTGGTGAGTGTGACTACAGAGAACTGGGTGAACTGTAGATGAGCTGTTCAACTTGAAATCCAAAGGAATAATAATAATCGAGCTGCGACAAACCATCATACTGAAAAGTACTCATATATGAATCCAGATAAGTGGAAACGGCGCAAGCTATTCAAAACAGAATTCTTTTGTAGCCGCAGCTTGTGATATGTATACAAGCAGTCAAGCGGAAAAATATGCATCAGAAATGACTAACCGTTTGATAATGAATCCGTAGATACCATAATGTTGGATTATTTCTTCAGGTTTCATTCTGTAAATTAGAATATATATCAGTGTAATGGACTCTCGCAAATGTGTTTACTGATTACTATTGAATATGAATTTCAGCCAATGTATTCTGTCTTTGCTTTTTCTCTTTGCATCACTAGCTAATATTTGGCTTTATGAACAACTTGGACCTGGTAGTATGGTGGTTTTCACCGTATCCATCGCAATTTGTTGAGGCTTTTATCCTCTGGTTACTAGTGTGCTGCCTTTTCGTCATTGTATATACTACTTTAATGTTGCCTAAAATATGGAACAAATAACAGGAATTATTTGTTTGTTTGATATGCCTGAGAGTGGTGTTAAACCTGGTGCTTCTGAATCATGATTTGATATTTATAATTTTATTGGTGAAATAATGTTAATCATGTTCCTTTTCTGTGACGTCATATGTCTTTTTGCTTGCATAATAACCGCTATTCTGTTAAAGTAAATAAAACATCTTAAACATTAACAATACACAAGTAAAGATGTAATCATTAAAGAGAATAAATTTGCATCTACACATATACGATTGTTTCGCACTTATCACTGCTGAAATGAATGTTTAGTGTAACAGCCTGTACACCTCAATAGTCCTCAGAAAAATACAATTCAGACTTCTTATGAGTTCAACAAATATTGGGAAATCCTTTTTTCTCAACTGAGCTATGGATCAATTTCTACAGTAGACAAATGATCACCAGATATTTGGAGGACAGACTATCACTTTGAGCCAATTGCTCCTGTCCAACTAGTTATATGCATAGCACAAGACTCACTTTCCATGAGCATCTCTGAACATTACCCACTATAAGTAGCAAGAGGAGAGTTTAAGACAGATACCTGCTCAAACGTTGAGGACTTGGTGTACACAAGCCATGGAGCTCCACCACATTCGTCTTTTGAGAGTGAGTAGTAATGGTGTAATGTGTATGCTCAAATTTTGAGCTCTCGGGCTTCAAACATAAAGTAGATAGTATAGTAATAGTAATAAAAATAATAATAATAGTAATAAATATAATAATAATATAAACATAAATATAACAACAATTCACACATATCAAGGCCGGAATGCAATGAGTGAATGATATTCACAAGAAGGATTTCCTCCACATACGTAACTAAAACGCTGAGTAGAATTCATCATGTCATACTCACAACTGACTTGTTCAAGCTTAAAAGCAGTATTTATTTTATGAAGAAATGGCATTAAGTGGTATCGAACATTGCTCAGTCAATATACTGTTGATAGGAATAAATGTTATTGTAACAGTGTTGAAGGGCTTATATTCAAATAAGATGAAATACACGGTTTTTACATATTGCTACATAGGTAAATTAGCACAATGGCTCTGAAAATAGGTCTACTATTATCGAAAATCAAAATTTAAGTGGTAGAAACAACGAAGAAGTTGGAAAATTGAACTACAATGAATTCAAGTAATAAAATTAAAAAAAGTCACGAATTGTAGACACTAATTTACAAGGAAAATAAACACAGTTTCTGTTAAGGGAAGAAATATCTCTTCTCAATGCCTTCATTTCCAAACTCTACAGAAGTATTTATATTACGGAAATATGGCATTAATTGGCACTACAAATTCCTCAGTCGATAAACATATGACAAGAATAAAGATAATGATACATTGAGAGGGTAGACGTGAACCGGATGAATAGCAAAAGTTTCAAAAATTATTGAATAAGTGAATTGGTTTATGGATTTTAAAAGTTGGTCGAGTATTGTCTATAAAAATCAAAAGTACGATGATGATTACTTTAGTAGTGGAGTGGAATGAATTCAAGACGTAAAATATAATAAAAGAAAAAGGAAAATACGCATGACAAAGGTAAAGAAGAGGGTTCAACAAAACGTTTTGACTATGTGAAGCTAGTCCTTAGACAATGCATAAGTAGAGAAATCATAAGATTTTAGAACGGCTGAGTTTGGTCCAGTAATTTTGAAGGATAAATCACATGGGTCTGAAGGACGTAACAGAATAGACGTGAAATTTCGAGTGATTTCTCACAAACAGATTCGAAACCTTGAAATATAAGTTGTTATTGATTCTAAGAGATTTGTTGTATACAGAGATCTGGCTTTTCTGTCTCAATGGCCAAGACTTCAGCGATACAGATGAGTCGGATAGGTAGTTAGTTGGTCAAGGCACTTTCCACCTTTTAGGTAACTTAAAGGACTGAGGCTGCAGAGTAAGGATAATCGTAATCAAGCAGATGTGCAGTGAACGTGCTTCGTAATACCTCACTTCCACCTATTATTGACTATGCATGATATTGTTCTTGTACCTTTTCGGAGAAAACCTAAGTCAAATGAACGATATGCCTAGCTGCACACGAGCGAGTGAATTATTTAACGCACATATAAATGGACAACTACAGGATCCAGTCCTTCACGGTTTTGAAGAGTACTGGTCGACTAGAAAACGCTATTCTCAACAATGTACCGGGCGATGTCCATTTTAAGCACTGTAAAATCCTTGTTTTAATGATGCTGAATGGTAAGCTGCCTTTGAATTCGAAGCTAGTATACAGATTACGGACGTAAGAACACGTTTTGTTGGTTTTAGCTATATGTTTTTTCTGCAAAACCTGGTGGAAATCAAATAAATTATAATTATATTTGAATAGTTCATACGCAGTCATAAGTTTTTGCTTTTGGTAATTTTTCCACACTGCTGAAATTGTTTTACTAATATTTAGTGATGAAAATCTATTCTTCATTCAGATTTTAATCAAAAGATTTGATTATTCTCTCCTATCATCTGGACCTCAGAAGGGGGGTAGCAATTGATCGGATCAGGTTTTGATTTCCAGTGTCTACTCAGCTGTAGAAAACCGTCACTTTATATGCATATATATATATTTGCATATGGAACATGCATCAATGGAACATTTTAAAACAGGGATTCTATATCTAAATATCACATATGTTTATTCTAAGCATTTTTATCCTGTATAAAATCGACATATTAAAAGGTGTCACGAAGGTATGAAAAGGTATTTCTCCCCTGACGGTTCCAGGGATTTCAGCTAACCATTTCAATATGGGATGGTAAGGTGATATATTCAGGATAGGTGGGAGTAGTAGTGTAACAACAGAAGACAAGGGCCAGGCAACAGAACGTTTATTACGGAAAATCAACACGCATTTATAGATTTTGATGTACATTATTGTAGGTTAATGTTAGTAGAAAATACAGTCTGTTGATTGGTTGTTTCTTACACAAAGTTAACCTTGCATCTCTTGTGGCTGTGTCAGCTCATCTATATGTTAACTGTATCCGCCTGTCCAGCTTGACCTTTGACCTCAATTACTGTCAACCAATTTGGCTAGCAACCATCTCTCACCACAGTAGGATTGCTTTGCGTAACTCACACAAAACACGTGAAACGTTTCCTGATGAACATTCAAAGTTCGTATTTAACTACTTTTCAGGTGTTTTATCCCATTCGCAGTTAGAAGCTCTATCCATGGGTCCAAAATTTTGCGAGGTCAACCTAAATGCCTACACAAATCATATGCTTTGACAATCTGAACAATTAGTAACCCAAACTAATGATGTAACGCTAACGTCTGAACAGAAACTAAAGCGATTCAAATTAACAATAATCCATTGTTGTTATCAATATCTGAATACAAAACCAAAAGTCTACAACCACCAATTAAAGCAGCATAGAGAATAATTAAATCAACTGAGACACAATAAGGAACTTCTTATAACCCGTCTAGATAAAAGAGCTGGCAAAGTCCTCATACATTTAGTCCCATTGATGAATTTGAATAAAACAAGAACAACAGTGGTTTGTGCAGAATAATATGGTACCATCATTTATTTCGTAGACTTCTCATCAGCTGCTTACAGCCTAAATAAATTATGAGGTTTGCGTACAGAAAAGTTTTAACATACTTGGAAATTGTTACATGTTGTCAGTTGACAAAAGGTTCCACAGTAAGTGAACAGTGCTCAGAAAATTGCGCTTATATAGTTTTTACACAGGTAGTTCAAGTTTAAACAAAATAGATGTATGCATACAATGGTAAAAGAGCTACGTAATAAAGACGAAATATGAGTTAGGTACAGAGTGACTAATAAATTAGGTAACAATGTACTGAGTTCAACTCAAATCATAGAAATAAGTGACAAGCAAAATTACAGAATATAAAAGGGGGTGAGGTTAAAGACAAAGATTACGTAATCAGATGAGAGAATAAAGACATTCAGTTACCAGGGCAAGAAAGATTAATAACTGCTTCTTTCTGAACACATAAATCTGGTTCCAAGCGTTTGATAAAGATTGCTTCGGCAAACTTGAGGAGAATGGAACTCCTTTGTCTATTGATAATTTTAAAGGATTTCTCGATTTCTAACTCATGATCCGTGTCGAGAAGATATCTAGTAATAGCGCTGCTATAAGAGTTTCTTCCCTTGAGACGTAGGCTTTTTGGCACATGTTCAGAAAATCGGAGGTGTGTCCTTCTTTCTGTTCTCCCAATGTAACTGCTCCCGTTATGTATGTCAGGTTCCCCGTACCATTCAGTAGCGAAACAGTTAGGTGATATGTTACAGTCTGTACGAAAAAAAGATATGCCACTTTTTCTTAGGGACACCTTTCAGTTTGTCGACTACGTACAAAATATTGTTCATAATATAATTCAGATATTTGAACGCCAAGAGCAGAACGTAAATTTATTCTTAATTCTGTAGTAAAAGTTTCAGAATAATATTCAACATAAGATATCGTAGGATACCGTTTGTTGCCACAACACTCGTCGATTCCTGCTGACTACTTATTTTTACAATACTCACAAGTCAGCCCATAGTCAAAACGTTTCAACCATCATCTCAGTAGTTTCAAGGAAAATAATTCTCAGAACACTTATGAAAAATACATTTTATGTTGAATGTAATTGTTAATAATGAATAAGAGGGACTCTGATCAACTCTAATAACAATAAGTAGTGAAATAATGTTACTGTTTTCAGGTGATGAAAATAAAAACGTTCAGTCTTTTTTACTCTCCACTTATGAATCTCATGTGGCTTCACACTCTGAATGATTTCAAACTTTGTACTCTAAAAGTGTACAAAAAAATTATCAGTAAATGTTAGTTAATAGAATAGTGAATTATTATTGTAAATATCAACTTGAACAAATAATTCGTTTGTTATAGAGGAGATGCAAAGTCTAATAGTAAAATATCGGCATTTGAATAAACTTGATTGATGTGCACAAAAGTAGTTTTCATACTGACACTATAATAAATTTAATAAATTAATTAACTAATTAAATTTAATAAATAATTTAAAATAAGGATTCAAGAAGGTCGTTTAAGGTTATCACAACGGATAAATAATATTTTAAATTACAAATATTGTTTAAATAAGGTTTGTTACATAAATGGGGAAATTCCGCGTAAAATGAATTACACAACCAGTAGTATTAAGAAGTATGACAAGCTAACGCATAAAATCACAGATCATTTGTCTGTCATACCACACTTCGTTGAATAAGGCTTAGTAGTCTGAAGTACCTGATCAAAGCCGAAAGTGACACAATATTATTTACTGATAACATTTTGAGCACAATATACTGCTCATTGCCGCATCAAGGCATTTGAATAAATTTTGAACTTCGCTCTTTATTTCATATCCTTGTGTTTCACTGGTGGTAATATTTTTCACGTCACTTTGTTTCCCATTTTGCCATTCATGTGGCACGTGTTACTTAAGGATTCGTGGAAGAAGGATTCACTGACCGAAATCTCTCTCCACCTGCCTACTGAGTGAATAATCGTCTTTCCACTAGGTCTGAAATGTTTTGTGATTCCACGTGCCTCAACGAAATTTTTTCAGCTAAACAGTAAAACGAAGAGGTTAATTTCTTGCGTTCCAACCATAACGAAATGAATTTTGTCGCCACATATATATTTATAAATTTTTAAAAGAGGATGTGAATTGTGATAAAAAATAATGGACTAAAATTTTAGAAAATAATTCAAGAGATGCATAAATTTCAGAGTATTTTAGAAATAATACGATTAGTAAGCGATTCAAAAGTTACACAACAAGGTGCTTATTATGATGAGACAACATTCCAAGAATTACGTCGAATTAATTTAAAACAATTGCGACAGTGCAGAAATTCTTGGAGGTAAAATTAATAATAATAATCGATATAATAAAGGAAGGATATGCAAACAGAATAAACAAAACGGAAAATAAGCACGGCCAAAGCATGAATGAGGATTATCATACCTAACTATAGACACATTAGGCCATGAGATTTGGAGGAATTGAATAATCTGGTGCTTCAGTGAATCTGCTGTTCAGATTCCTTTTCCAAGGATCTCGGCAGCTAAGTCACGATTCACGCTATTAATAAAATTCAATCCTAGTCAATTTGACAGATTTTTGATGAATTCGTAGGAATGAGACTTTTCACTGCTTCATTTCAATTCATCTTAACTCACAAAATTTGGAAAACATTCACTCTGAATGAGCTTCTGTGACTTCACATTGATGTACTGATATTAATCCAGTGAAAATCAACACATTTGTGTCTTTCATTGGCGGTATGAGATAATTATCAATGCACTTTGAACATCTGCTGATATTTTGATTCCTTGTTGATTTTCGAGAATGTTCTATGCTCCTGTGTGATTGGTAAATCAGGAATTATAGTTACCGTGTTTTTATCCCACTTGTTAATTGAGGTGGATTTTGTGTTATTAATCCGTGGTGCGTCGGTGGCATAGCGGTTAGGACGCTCGCCGACCATGCACATGGTCCGGGATTCGATTCCCGTCCGACGCACTCCTTTACCCCGCTAATCTAGAAATAATGCTGGTAAAGAGTAAAGGTTGGGCATAAGGCCAGCAACCCCATCCTGTAAAAAATAAACACTGCTAAAATAACTTCAAGCCACTAGCTTGAAGCCCCATGTTTCACTGGGGAACGTGAAGGAATAAAAAATCCGTGCTCATGATGTATGTAAAAATGTATGTAAAAATATCAATAAAGAATAATAATAATTTGCTTTATTCCAGAAACAGTACTAGTGGCTTAATGTGGAATCTTCAGCACATAACTGCGATATTTGCATCTATTTTTATCCAACGTTTAAAAGGAGTATTTTCAAAAAATGGATAAATATGAAGACAACAACAGCAAAATAACAAACACAAAAAACAGAAAATAATTTTTTAAAAATGCGAAAAAATACCAAGAGGTAGAAAGGAAAATAAACAGCATATAATAATATCTCAGTATTGGGTAGTGGAAGCTATGATGTGATTATGCATGGTGACAGTAAAGTTATAGTCATACAAGAAGTTATGAAATGATATTTAAGAATGTTTATCGCCGAGATGATCTGTTAATTTGGTTGAAACAATTCTAAAAACTCATAAAATAACATTTCAGGGTTGTTGTTTTGTTTCTTATTGTCAGGTCTAATGCAGTGTTTGTAGTGGTAGTGTGAGTCATCCTGCATAATACAAAATTTAAGGTGGTGATAATGGCGTTCACAACCAATGAATGTCAGTTAATATTACAGAAAAAATTAAAAATTAAGAAAAAACAACCACAAAAACTAATAATTACATGATGGTTAATGACAGGACAATTTCGTTATACTCATAGTGCTAATATAGTCGGAACCAGTAGACAAACAAAAGAAGGAATAGACTAAAGTTCAAATGTTAATAATGTTAGTTAAGTATGTTTAAGAAGGAGTTCACTATAGAATACAAAATTTGATGTTCAGTATTTCTTAAGTGAAGGTAAGTATTCCATTTTCGTTAATTTTTAGATAATCTCCAGCTTATTGTATATATTTAACAAAGTGGTTGTTGTATGGTATTTATTGTGGTTTATTCAATAATCGAAACTCAAAAATGATTAAAAACTTATTATTCAAGCTGCTATTGCATTTTGTGTCTGAAATGAACATTTCTGGGAAGTCATATTTGACAAATCTGGAAACTCGGCATGAAATTTCAGAAAGTAACAACTCAGAAATTCTGTCGGGTGTGTGCAAACTACACGTTCTTATTTATCGGATATCATGGTTAAATTACTCCTTGTATATTAATGGACAGATGTCCTTTCGTCACAAAGCACTTTGGGAGATCAGCAATGGAGATTTTATTCTCAGCAAATATCCAATAGTATTCTTATGTCTCAGTTCACATAGTTGTAAATACTACTTTAATTCAACATAGTAAAGAATGAGATTAAAGTTGATGCTAATGTCTAACTGGATATGGAAGCGTAAAGAGTCGAATACAGACAACAGAAGGCATGGAAACTGAATTATATACGATCAGTAAATGGTAGGGAAGAAATTAAAGTGAATACAGTTGTGCAGTAATGAGCACACATAAATTGATGACAGCAGATATAACAACTGCTTCAGATGAAGTTTAAAAAATTAAAGGGAATGAAAAAATGGTAGTATCTGAAAATTAAGGAGTCAAAACCTAGATACCTACCGTTTTGTAGTTGTTTTCTATCCCCAACACTTTTTCACCTTCCTTTGTAAATATTGTTATTACAATGGTGTCTATACCTATCTTTTCCACACTTATCTTTGCTGAAAAACTGTATCACTCAAATATCCCGATTCCTATTTCTCCATGATTTGGAAAAGAACAAATATTTCCATGAATATAGTCGTTGTCACCATTTGCCTTACCTTAATTTATCATTTTCGTAACGGGGAAAGAATGGCTATTTCTTAACACAGTAACTGGTGCACATCAAGCCAAATCTATCACGAACCTTCTTCTAAGTAACTTTGTTTCATCACCGAGCTACCTCTTTTGGTATTGGGGAAGCACTGGAAATTCATCCAATTTCACTGCGTTTTATATGTATCATAGTTACATCCTTAGCTAGTAACCGTTCCTAACCCGGATCACGCTTGACTCTCCTCTTGCCGCTACGCTTTTGTGAAAACACATGAAAGAAGAATATTCCATGAAGAATGCTTAAAATTCATCAGCCTGCATAAGCATACAGTTCAAAACGAAGCTCACAACATTACTGCAGTAGTTGAATTTCTACGTTAAACGTGATTTACAAACAAGTGACACTCGCAGCATATCCCCTTAACTTAAGTGTGATTGGGATAACGACTTGAAAACAAATCACTTATAACGACGGAGCTAAAGTCAACAATTTCACGAATTTTCTTCAGGTCCAGGTAACAGTGAACATAGATCATTATCGAAAAGAAAGAAGTTAAAGAAAAGAAGGTGGCAGATATGATGCTTGAAGCATAGATGACGGTAATTTTTACAGGATCATATGCAACATAAAGCGATAACGTCTAATCAACACCACACTACCCTACTACCTGACTACCACTAAATACAATTTAACATTGGATTATAAAGGGATCCATTATTGTAACCTGGTATTTTCCGGCCTATATACTTTGTTATAGACGTTGAATTACTTGATAAAATGGCTAGCTAAATTCGAAATCATTTCTTTCCAGACTTCATTACATATTCTTGCGACGGTTTACCCATCAGAACACACTGGCATATAATAATGACAAACATCAACAAGGACTACATTACTCTCAAACAGAAAGTCAACACAACCTTTTATATCATAAATCTTTACATTCTGAAGAAATTGTTGTACACAAGTAAGGTAAACGTTCTAGCGCACAAAAATAATTTATTTCAAAAACTGAAAATGTGAATCATCAGTCGTCTTAACAAAGTGGTAAGTGCTTGTTTGTACGGAGCACGATTTACTGTGTAAATTGCTTGACATAACACAAAGAAGATTCATGTGCTATGAAGTATATTTCAGAGAACTGATAAGACACAGTGCCGCCTGCAAAAAACAAAATAAAATATACGACGTGAAAAATATCGAGGGAATAGATTACAATAATTTAAGTTAGTTAATTTGTTGTGTGGATAATAATTTTTGATTAATATTTGTGAATAAGGTCAGCAGTGTAATCTACATGAAATATGGCTGAAGAACTTGTGATAACATCGTCAAAATTACGAAGCCATTTCAACATACACCTCACTTCTTTTAATAATAATAATAATTCACTTTATTCCACAAAAGTAACAATTTACAGCATGAAATTTTTAGCGTTTCTTTTGCATATTGCAATGGTTTAGCTCGGTTTTTAATTATATAAATGTATGAAATGTTAAAATATTGATAGTTAATAGGAAAATTAAAACCCCAACAAAATCACATCATTGCTTGGTCATAGCGAATAACAAATAAATAATATAACAAATAACACATGCAATAATATGCATCATTACATTTTATAGTTTAGTTAATGATTTAAAAGTTGTAAGAGTTCTTTTTCTGATATTTGTCTCTTCACACTATACTCGTGCCAAATATAGTACGGTCGAATTTTTATATTTTGTAGTACGAGCATAAATGTTTATGAAATTTCTTCTGGTCTTACCCGAAGAGATGCAAGGAAACAATTGTGAATAAAGAGGATGTTCACTATCAGACAAGATAACTTTAGCAAAGTGTTTACAAGAATTAATATGCCTATTGACAGCAGTGTCGGTTAGTTGAGTCAAAGGGATAGCACTGACCCTACTTACAGCCTTCAATGTTCTCCGTAGTATTATATGGTCTTTCTTGAGTAGCCCAGGGAAGAATAATGGAGAACAATAAAGAATGATGGGCAAAACACATGAACTAATAAATTGTATGAGAAGAGATTGGGTTATACCTGAGTGCCTCAACTTCTTTATGTAATAAGTCAGACGGAAAACTTTCTTAGAAACTATAAGAATATGAGACGACCAGCAAAGTTTCGAAGAGAAACTAATGCCAAGATAAGAAACACTTGACTTACTCTCTATCATGTTACCATCAATATTACAACAATCATGAGATTCGATCAATCCATGCATGTCTTTTTCACTTCTCAAGCTGAAATCAACAGTATTACATTTAGTTGGATTTAGTTTGAGGCCATTTGAGCCAGACCAGTCCTAAACTTCAGCTAAGAAACCATTCATATGGGAACAATCCGATGTGGAAACTACAGAGACAGAAACGGTCAGATCATCAGCATACTTAATGAAGATAACTTTGGGTGAGTTCGGAAGGTCATGCAAAAAGAAAGAGAAAAGATATGGAGAAAGTACTGCACCTTGAGGCACACCACATTCAGTTAGCTGAGAAGTGGAGCGCTTTCCAGACAAAACAGTATGCAGTTTCCTATGCTTAAAATAAGAAGACAGCCAGCCAGTTGCCCAGGACTCTGTTTGTGCTGAAATCATCTTTCGTAATAAAAGTGTCCTAGGAACAGAGTCGAAAGCTGCAGTATAGTCTAAAAAAGCTGTTCGAACGACCTTAGCACCCTTATCAAGGCAGGAAACAATATTGTGATGTAGTACAATGGCTGCATCTAATGTCACTCAGGATTCCTTTTCAGTAAAGTTGAAATCAAAGTGTGTACTTACCACATCTAAAGCAGTGTTCCAAAAGCCACCGGCCAGCGAAATCCACAGTTCCTGAAATGTGATGAGGTAATTTCCATTCACAATGTTGATCACAAGTTTAAGAATATCAAATGCATAATTCGAATCATTGAAATTTGGTAATACAATCAAATTCTGTCTGATGAAAAATAACTATAAGTGGTGCGTGTATCACAAGACTTCAGCGAGATATCGCGGGAGTACTGAAACGCTCCTGGTAATTAGAATTTCCGCTTAATAGAATGTTTGCTCAGTAGTTGAATGTTTACTTATTAAATAAGTCAGATGGTGTTTCGCAGATACATGAGTGTACCGCGATTGATAGACTGATGGAAAAGCAATCTTACCTCGCGTGCCAGTGCATGCATGTTTGATCTCATTAATAAAGAGGTAAGTGAATTACTGAGATTTAAAAGGAGTAGTAGTTAAATTAAAATAATAAAAATAATCACAGTAATTTATGATGAAACACAAAGGTCAATTTGACATTTCAGTTCACTCACATCATCCCACCCGAAATAACACAGAACCCCTCCAACTATCACAAACACCACCGACAAAAGTATCATAACTAAGAACACTGCTCGTTTAAATCTTCTAGTTAATATGCAAAGGATGATTGTAAGCAAGTCTTCCAGAATCATGAAGCCCAATAAAAAATAACAGTTTGTTAAAGACTTTTTGCAACACAGATAATAAATAATCGCAGAGCACAGTACAATCTGTTATCAAAATAAAGTGAACATTTACAGTAAATGAATATTTGTGCACCATTATTTATTCATGAAATGTATGTCTGCATCAAGTTTTCTGTGAAATCACACCAAAGTTTGGTTCTCATATGCTAATGGTTATATGTGTTTATCAGAACAAGACATATGAGCGAACAATATTGTTTTCAATTAGATCTTCTTCAGGCTTTACTCTAATTTACATAGATTTATATATAAAAATGTTTGAGGAATGACGGTGATTTTGTGGATCAAATAATAAAATTATAATGTGGTTAATGTTTTGAACGTGGTTAATAACGATGATTACAGAGATAACAAAATATTGATACTAAGGTTTGTGCAGTTTGCGATAAGAATAACAGGGGTAGTAATATGTGTACATGCTGACAATTCAATAAATAAATTAGATCGAATCTGAGAAGTAACGTAATACTAAGAATGAAGTGGACAGATAATAAGCGTTTAAATAAATAACATAAAAATATGAAGGAGATGGAATTAAGGAAAGGTGGGAGGGTTTTGAATAGAATTTACATAGGTTAAGGGAGAGACAAAGGTAGAACAAACTTTTTTTGTATGCAAAGACTAGGATTGTTCTCTAGAGTTCCCATGGCTTCGTTATTAACGATGTTCAAAATATTTAACACGTTATTACTATTATTATTTGATCCAGAAAATCACCGTCATTGGTTGAAGATTTTTATGTATAAAATCTATGTAAATTAGAGTAAATCCTGAAGATCTAATTAAAAGCAATACTGTTCGCCCATATATCTTTTTCTAATAATAATAAGAAGAATAAAAACATGTATTTATGTTGGCAGTCATAAACAAAACCTTCATCTCGGTTTCATACTTAGTTGCGCAGACTAACATTGTAAAACTACAACAGTGAAAAGTCCAGTACATCGAAAGGTCTCGTACTTACGTGCAAGGTAGGTGTGCAATGTTTCTCAATTTGATTTTTCGTCATATCACAAGTGAAAAAATTATATCTATGTTGTCCTATAAACCTCCATGGCATCGGAAAAATTGCGTTGAATCTCGCTGTGTTTATCAGCTGACATGCATTTGTAGGCGTACGTGCAAAGGGAGAAATCATCGTTCTGTGCAGATCGGGTCTAGAGAAGAGACTCTTTAATTTCTGATGCAACAGATAAATTCCAAGTATGTAGTAAGTCAGAAAATTATTAGTGGAATTCAATTCACGCTGTGAAAATCTTAACTTCCCAACAATATGCGAAGTGAACATCATTAATCCAGTGAAGGAAGAACTCAATCGGAATAATTTTCAATAGAGAAATCGAAATTTGTTATGATAGTACAAAATGATTATGAAGTAAAGACGATGAAATACGTTTCATCCAGGCAAGCCTAGCAATTCATATTCCGGAGAAATCTATTCGAATAAGACTATTCAAATAATTTTGAAGAATACTGTGTTTATTAGTCTGCAGTGTAATCGAGATTAGGTTCAAGATATTGTCAAATAAAGACTTGACAGAGCCACCTAGAGAACTGATCATACTGCAGAAAGTGTGTTCGTTAACATTAGTAGGAGAATGTTCCAAAAATCTTGGAAAGTACATCTGGAAATTGTGGACACTTCAAACTGCATCTATCAGTTTGGAGTGTGTTTGCAGTATCAAATACATAAGTCGTATGAAAAGGCGATTGGCGAGTGGAGTAATGGATCATTTGACATACTGGTTGAAAGCAACTGAATTCAGATAATTGAAACTTCCATAAACAAAGCTTCATAAGGGCAAATGATATGACTTTGATACTGTTAAGTCACTCAGCGTTTTCAACAAACAAACAAAGATGATGGCAACAGCTATGAAGATTGTAGACTGAGAGTTTATAGAACCAGCCTCTGGGTGCAAAAGGGAATGTTGACTGAAATGAAAGTGTCATTGACAAGTGTCTTACTAATTACTAACTAATTATTCTAACATATTATTCTTTCTTTTATTTTGCCTCATTATTAGTATGATTGAATACTCTAAAACTGTCCTTAATCAATGTCAATAAGTTAACTCGTTTGATAATTCTTATTATTATCATTAATAATACTGTCAATATTATTGAGTTTGTAATCCTACCGACATTTTTTCAATTCATTAAACCTTATTTTTGTTATCGTTTGTTACTCATCTTGCTTTAATCTATTTCAGTCTGAATTGCACAACAAACACGGAATGATCTTGTGGAAAAGAAATCAAGTGATGATCGTGGTACTCTGCAAAACTTACCATTATTCCTGTCATGATCAACCCGATAATCACATGATACTTGATTTCACAGCATAGTAATATACTGAGAACCATTATCAGCACACTGAAATACAAATAGAAAATGGTTCTAATGAAGTTCGAAATCCGAAACAAAATTATGCATGTATAGTCATTCGATACTGTGATGTTATGTAGTTGTATATCACACATTGTTGTCACATGGAGAAAGAGCGTTAATAACTGGATGCAGTTCAAAACGGAAATAATTACTCATACCATCTCAGTCAAATGGTCATCAGCCTTAATTAAATTTAACTCCTTCTCATGGGATTTGTTTATTGTATAGGAAGCAGAAAGTTCCACAAACCGTGAAAGGATATGTGTTACATTTCATAAAGAATGCTTTGATTTTCTGTTCATCGGTCTAATAAGTTGTTGAAGTTGAGATGAAGTCGATTAAGGGGTGCTTCTGGAACATTCTACCTTTCTTTTAACAATGACGCTCACTTTCTTACACTGTGTTGAGTATCGTGATGTCAATAGTCGGAGAAATCATTTCCAATCTGCTGATGATCATTAAGAGACCGAAGAAAATTTTACGTGTACAATAATGACAACACTCTCGAAATAACCAAAACCCGAAAAGTGACATATATCAACATGCAGAATTGGAAATTCCCACTTTACTATAAAGTGGAAGCAGAATATGTTATCTGGAATGAATCTGAAGCATTCTCAATAAGATCATAAGGCGTAAACAACACAACAACTTCGACTTCATACATATGAGCCCTACTTTGGCTATATTATCAATGTCAAACCACCAGTGGTAGCACTAAGACGGGCGTATTGAGATTTCATACCTTTTGTAACTTGAAGACGCTAAATATCACACCAGATTCACAAATCCTTAACTACTAGGATACATGAAGTCTCCTCCATCAATAAGGAAAGTACTAAGCTTGAGTCCACGACTGTAATTTTCTCAAAATTTTACGGTTTGATTCTCCAGATTATAATCTTAAGCTTATTTACAATCATATGCTACTAATAGCTTTTATCTCGAAGGTTGTGGAAAGTGACACTTACACACAAGCAATCGCCGTATATTCCTGCCATCCCAGAGGAAATGTTTTGCCCACCTAAAGAATAAAATAAACCACAACAAAATATTTAAAATTCTGACACTATTAACATATAAACCATTATTGGCAAAATTGAGAAGGCTGTTATGCAATGTTCTTTATTCTGGGTGGTGGAAAGCCCAAGGCACGCTCAACTGCGACCAACCAGTGACTCTGCATGTTTAACTTGGAAGCATGAATATTTGATGCATAAAAGGCTTTTCAGAGAAATAAGCGATGTCATCAAATTATGTGGTGATTGTATGAGAATTGCAATCTTTAGTGTGTGAACTAAACATTCCATTTGACTGTGTATGTGCTTCTATTTCACGCAACTCACATTTGTTACACACGCAGAATCTTAATTAGCAACGCCAGATGACTGACCATTTGTTTTGTGGACAATAGAAGTCGTGTTGCAGGATGCATAATAATTTGGTACAAACTAAGCCAAAAAATAAATGGAAGTTAGAAATCCGTGAACAAACATATTCTTATTTGCAGTATTATATTTCGACATAACAGTGACTGATTAAGATTGATATCAAGTTCTCAACCTCATAATCCATGGAGTCATGAGATTCGAAAGCATAAAAATACATAAAAAAGGAGTTTTTGAGACTCTGAATGATGACAAGTAAATGGTAGCAGCGACAAATAATTTAAAATTGAACTGCTCACCTGAGAAACGATAGCCATCTTACTATTGACGTTAAAGTATTCACTCAGAGAAATGGTCAACTAATGTGTAAATATATCCATCTCATTCATTAAACTTTGATTTTATAGTTTTTTGAATTCATGATGAATTGTTTCTTATCGTTAAGGAAGGCTTCATGTGACTTCAAAGTTTTTTTTAATAATAAGCAGATTCAAGTGATCCTAAACGCTTTGAAGTCAAGTTTCAAAATGGTTTACTTTGAACCATATAGTGTTGTTTCATTTAATCGGATGAGTTCGAAGGACAATGTGATATGTTTCTCTAGAGTGTGTGTTTGTTGGATGATTGTCTTTGAATTTGTCAATCCGTCTGTTGTTTGCTGGATTCAAATTAATTAATATCACAAATATTTTAATCTCCCCTCTTGAAGGTTATGTGTGAGATTCGCTGCGCTACTTAGTTGGTTGTATTGATTATTTCAAGGGGATTGAATAAAGTCTGCGTAGGAATGCGTCTTTAGAACTTCTCACGATGATGTGAATGAAGCAGTACCTTCGATATGTTAAAGCTTTCCAAAAGACTAATGGAAGTAAAACATGAAACGTCCTATCTCAGGGGACCTACTAGGTCTAAATGGTTGTAGGTAATATAACATGGATATAACCGGAAAGTCCTGGTTTCGAATTCCAGTGGGTGTGTACTGCCGATGATTCCCAAACTAGGATGAAACAGCTGTCCAGTTTTCCCTGTTTTTCAATGGTTCCCCAACTGATATCAATCCATGATCAACTCGTAAAAACATAACATGGATGAGTTATTTAGTTGTCATATAATGTGAATGAACATAAAGCTGTTATTTCTGATGTTGTCGCTTTCCTCTCGAAAATTTATATCCCTCTTTTTTCTCTGATATCGTTTACATATTATGAATTGCATATTGTCACACTTTTGGATGAACTGTAAATACCGATCAGGACATTACTGAGGTATATTTCCAAGAAACAAGATATGTGTGGACGGGTTTTGCACAGCAACAAATCTAAATAGTAGTTTTCATAACAGATGATGAAGCATATGAAGGTTATGTGAAAACAAACCATGGTAATACATATTGTTTCATATCAATGCATGTTGATGAATATGGACATCAAATGGATTAGGATAATATCGAAAATTTAAATAGACGAAACAACAAAAGTTGTGGAGGATTCCAAGAAGTCTAGCGAATCAGCGATTAACAGATATTAGTGAAGAGAAACTTCATGCATTTATTCCCCTTGATGAATTTGAATAAAGCAAGAACAACAGTGGTATGTGCAGAATAATTTGATACCATCATTTATTTCGTTGGCTTCTCATCAGCTGCTTATAGCCTAAATAATTTACGTACAGAAAAGTTTTAACGTACTTGCAAATTTTGCATGTTGTCATTTGACAGAAAGTTCCACAATTAGTGAATCAGTGCTCAGAAAATTGCGCTTATATAGTTTTTACACAGGCAGTTCAAGTCAAAATAAATGTATGCGTACACAGAAGAAAAAATTGAGTTTTATTGAAACGGAGTACCTCAAAAATATATCTCCGCATGTTCGTTCTCAACAGCTGTTCACTTATGTTTATATACACAAGTTTACATGGTTGCACTTATTATTTAATATCATGTCATAACTGATAATTTTTTATGAAAGTTTCAGGTGTGAATATGGATTAAAAATTAATGCAAAGAAAATTGGATCGAATAAGGATACAGCTGTCTTTGTTGATTGCCAAAAATTCCACAATTTGGAAACTAAAGGATCTAACTAAATTGAAGTGTGGAATTGCTAAGGACTTCACTAAGGAACACGTTTTGAATGTACTTATTTTTAACCGCATTTAAATCGTCGAGCATTTTATAAAGCTCTGCAAAAAAACTATTAAGTCCATAACAAGAATGAATTTAAGTAAATCCTCAAAGCTGTACAATGGTTTGGTTATAAAGCATTATTGAAAACAATTTATTGACTTGTCTCTAAGATGTGCTACGTAACAGATGAGTTAAGTCACATACCTACTAGACGTGTTGCATACGTTGGATTTATCTGTTGTTTCAGAAATTAAGGCATGTCTACTCTAGACCTGATCTTCACAGAACGATGGTTTCTCCCTATGCACGTGTGCCTAGAAATGCATGTCAACTGATAAATACAGTGAGAGTCAACATCATGTTTCTGATGCCATGAAAGTTTACAGGACAAAATAGATATGTTTTTCTCACTTCTTACGTGAGGAAGAATCAAATTCTGACACATTGCGCATCTTTCCTGCAGACGATGCATTGGTCCTATTATTGTTGTAGTCTTACAATGTTAGTCAGGGCCAACAGGTGTGAAGTCTAGATCGAGGTTTCCTTGAGGACTAACAGCATAAAAGCATGCAACAATTGGTAAATGAGAGCCAATTTTGGTGTTGTTTCACAGGAAACTTGATGTTGACATATATTTTATGAAAAGAATATTTATTGACATTCACTTATTGAAATTGTTCACCTTATTTTGGCAACAGATTGCACAGTGCTCTGCGATAACTTATTCTCTGTGTTGCAAAAAGTCTTTAACAAACCGTTATTTTTTATTAGGCTTCATGATTCTGGAAGACTTGCTTACAATCATCCTTTGCATATTAACTAGAAGATTTAAACGAGTAGTATTCATACTCATCACGTCTTTGTCGGCAGCTTTTGTGATAATTAGAGGGCTTTTGTTTGATTTCGTGAATGATGATGTGAGTGAAATGCTATTTCAAATTTACTATTAAATTTTAACAAAAGTTACTGTTATTATTCGAATTATTTTTACTTGACTACTACTCATATTTAATTCCAGTCATTTAGTTTCCACTGCATTTATGAGATCGAATATGTATCCGCTGATATGCGAGGCGTAAAGAAGTAAGCGTATTTTTCCATCAGTCCATTAGTCGAAGTACACTCATCCATCTGCCAGACAGCATCTTACGTAAATATTAAGTAATGTGAAAACATTCTAATAAGCTGGAATCCTTATGAACCGCAGGATTTCAGTATTCCTCATTTTATCCCAGATGCTAGTTGAAGTCGTATGAAAACCTGGTACTTGTACACGCAGTTTTCATAGTTGCGTCCCATTTGACAGAATCTGATTGTATTCCCAATTACAATGATTCGAATTATGCATTAAAACTTTTCAAATTTGCGATCAACACTGTGAATGTTATTTCCCCATCGAATTTCAGGAAGTGTGGATTTAATTGGCCGATGGCTTTTGGAACACTGCTATAGATGTGGTGAGTACACACTTCGATTTGAAGTTTTTTGAAAAATAGTGAGATCTAATTTCTCATTTTGGATGGGAATTCATTTCGAAGCATGAACAACGTGAAAGAAGTAAGTTTTTATGTTGAAATGGCTTCGTAAGTTCGACGACAAGATTACAAATTCTGTAGCCATATTTCATGTAGATTGCACTGCTGACCTTATTCACAAATGTTAATCACAAATTATTATTCATGCAGCAAATTAACTAACTAACATTATTGTAATCTATTTCCTCAACATTTAAGACGTCGTTAATTTTATTTTGGTTTTGCAGCCCGCACTGTGTCTTGTCAGTTCTCTTAACTATACTGCATAGCACTGGACTCCTTTGCATTATATCAAGCAATTTCCACAGTAATTCGTGTTTCGTACAAACAAGCACTCACCACTCTGTTAAGACGGCTAATGATACACATTTTCGGTTTTTGAAATAAATTATTTTTGTCCGCTAGAACTTTCACCTTACTTGTGTACAACAATTTCTTCAGAATATAAAGATAAGTCCCATAAAAGGTTATGTTGACTTTCTGTGTTAGAGGATTGTAGTCCTTGTTGATGCTTGTCATTATTAGAATTCGTTGTGTTCTGATAGAGAAACCATCTCAAGTGTACGTAATGGAGTCTGGAAAGAGATGATGTCGAATTCAGCTAGCCATTTATTCAGGTAATTCAACGACATTGCGGAGTTCTATAACAAAGTCTATAGACTTGGAAATACCAGGTAACAATAATGGATCCTTTAAAAAGACAATGACTGAAACTGTTTAGTGATGATTTGCTACTAAAAATGTCAGGTAGTAGGGTAGTGAGGTGTTGATTAGGCGTTATCAATTTATGTTACATACTCTTCCGTTAAAAGTGCCGTGATTGGTTCAGTGTAAATCTCACAACCTTGTCTTATCGTAATATGCACCTTGTTGTTTAACTTTTCATACCCTTAGTAATTTTAATATTTCTAAAACACTTTGAGATTAATTCATCTCTTGCATTATTTTGTTAAGTACATAGTCGACTCTTTTTTGTCACGATTCACATCCTGCTTAAACATTTCATAAATATATGTATAGTGACCAAATTTATTCAGTTATGGTTTGAAAGCAAGAAATCGGGATTTACATTTTACTTTACAGTTGGCGAGAATTCGTTAAGACGCGTTGAATCACGAAACTTTCAAAACTTATGGGAAAGACGATTATTCGTCAATCAGTTAGCGGTTCTTTTAAACAACAATCACATCCAACTCAAATTTACCTCAACAATGCTGCAGAGCAGCCGTTCAAGCAATGCATGTTTCTGAATACAAAACGAGCACTGTAAGAAAAAAATGGTTAACAAAAGTTCAACTGCGAAAGCTAGCCTGGAATCCAGGAGAAAATTAAAAGTGAAGTAAGAATAAAAGCTGAGCCCACAAGAATAATACTTCATGTCTTCTTGGAGAGAGTTCCGATTCAAAATGTTGTTTTGTCACTTAAAATAGCTCTTACTGTTAAACATCTCGTTGCCATTGAACAGAGAAGCACAAAGAAGCATAAAAATTAAAGATTGAACAAAGGTAAATAGTAAAGAACAAAATTCAACATGTGATATGTTATTGTGAAATTACTGATACATAGACTATTCTAAAAGCGCTGTGAAATGAGACATTGAGAGATGGAATTCGAAAACTAAGCAGATGAATATATGTGAGTACTACAAGCGTCATCATTCTTTAATTATTTCTGCATATGACTATAATAACAGCAACAATTTTACACTGAACAGCATTTTTGTACAACATATATAGAATATTGCAACCAATTTTCTCATTACATACTACAGAGATAATAAATGAGCAGCGCGTTTACACTGATAATACTGTTAAACAGGAATACAAATAGAAAACTAAAATTAAATATCAGCAACACTGCGACAATTTAATAAAGAATGAAGAGAACCATTTACTTAGTGTTCCACTCCGATACAATGGCATCCTGCTTTTTATTTCCCTCACTTTAAAAGACGTGTGCCAGATGATGTTATGTAGAGTTTTTATACTTAGTCGTCGAAGAATATATTAGTCAACAGTTTCTTGCAGCTGTTTTTGATGTGATATAAGTGTAAGGTTGTGTAGAAGTAGGATGACGCTCAGACTCTGAGAAGATAATATTTGCTTATTTTCTATTAATTTTCCCTCCAAGAATTCCTGGCATTTTTTCACCTGTTGACGTTGATTATTTATTCCATTGTTATTCTTTCAATGTTGTCTTTTCATAATTATCATTTTGTTGTGGAATGTTTTAACTGCTAACTAATCTCCGTTATTTTTTAACTACTTTGAGATTTATACTTCTCTTGAACTACTTTATAAAAATCCAAGCCAATTATTTTCTGTAATAAATCACACACTTCTTCATGTCCCAGCAGGAATATTACACAAATTGAAATGATACGAGAAATGAGCGCTTTCATGGTGAGACTACTACTCACCTCAATGACCAGAAGATCATTTGTGACCTACGATTAGTTTTCTGAAATAAAGGGTTACTGAGACACACTAAACTTAGAACTGAGACATGAAAACATACATTAATAAAACATTTTGCCTCTTTTCTTTGTGAATGCTGAAGCAACACCTAATTCAATGGAGAATTAGCCTGTCGAAATGACTAAACAAAAAGGAGAAATATCCGTTAATTCGTGAGACTGGTACACGTGTGGTGATACCATATGGAGTAGTCCTCATACTGCTCACGCTCTTCTGAGAGGAATGTACAGTCTCAGCCTATTTCGCTCATGGAATGAAGCGACCATGATGATTATGATTCAGTCATGGTTTCATGTGAACATAGTGTGACCTCAAATTTACGTAGAACGTGAGAAATTTTCATTCCCTTTTTCATAAACAGGTGGAATGATATTTAAATACAGATAATCATCTCTCATTATCTAATGATGATATGTTTCAACACGTAAGTGCTTCAACAATGCAGAGTGCCAGTTAATTTTATAAATTTCAAATGACACCCGTATGGGGATGTCAGAAGTCAAGTAAGTAACCACTAAAAATGTCTCAAATGGCAACAGAGTTAAAACGTGTGTGCTAAATATCATTGATGATCTTATTTATTGTGAAACAAAAGTTTATTGGGAAAACCGCAAAGTCTGATAGACGTGAACATGTTGGACATATGAAATAATACTGAAAGATCAGTATACTGCGAATTCTCTACATGTCATGTCATACAAAGTGGACGAGTAAAAAAGCGAAAAATGACAACTGGACATAAAAAGCAGGAATGTGAATCTTCAGAAGACGAAAGAGAAAGCAGAGATGCTGAATATGCTCAACTGACAATAAACACAAATGACTGTCAACCGTAGAAGGCAATCAAATGTTCAATTATCTGGGCAGCGAATTTTTCACCATTGGCGCAATAGATATGAATATCAAAGCACATGCGGATTTTGATGACCATTGACGTATTTATTACGAAATGATAAGTTTTTAGATCAGTGGCTTTTGGCTCGATGAAAAATGTAAATTTAAACACCTATGTCAGTTTTCAAGTATTATGTCAGTTCATTATCACCAAATATCTAACAATTTAGGAACTTCACCAGAGAATTTCCCAACAAAAAGCAGACGTTCACCAACAGATGCCTTTTACTCAATAATTAGCATCAGCTGGCTTGAAAAGAATAAGAACAAAAGACTCTGTGGCATATCAGGTAACAAAAAATCGCTTAAGAAATATGCATTAGTGAATGGTGATAGATTGTACATATTTTGAGTATATGTTCAGTCAGCGTCACGCGCCAGGCCATGAAACGGGATTATACTTTGAAGCTTTGACTTGTACATTCCATATTAGCATACCTTAGTAAACAAAGAACAAAAGCTAATAAGAAGTCATGAGATCCAGCTAAAATCAGTGACATAGAGTAAAGGGAATTAGAGACGTCCATCTGAATCCCAATGTGTTTCTCAGAACACAAGCTAAAACCATAATAATAATTGTATTAATAAAGTTAGGTAGTTTGCATAAATCTCTAAGTGTCTGCGATTGTGTTTCTTCTAAATGCTCTTGCTAAAGGACCTCTCGATTTTGTGTTTCTTTTCCTCATGCAAAAGTATTTCTTATTACAAGTCCTTCACAGCGTCACATTATGTCTCTGTTGGCGTGTGTATCAGACATTCACCTTTGTTATCAGTTTGTTCGGGAATGTTCTTCATTGTTTCAACCAACGATTATATATTGCAAGTGAAATCACATGTATCACTGATATAAGGATATAATTTAGTCACTGTGGTGGTATGCGACTCCATCTGCAACGACATGGATCGAATTAGTGGACCCAGGATAGTCAGATTATTGAAATGTTCGATTTTAGTTAAGTGAAGATTGACTAACCACAAGAAGGTTAGGGAAAATCGCAGCAATCTTAAAATTTACATTTACGTGAAATCACACATTAGGCAGGTGGAGAGAAATGTTGATAACTGAATACTTCATCAACGGATCTTTACGTAACACGTGCAACATGAATGACAAAATGTGAGTCCTAGAGGTGTGAAAAATGTCATTACTAAAAGACCAAAGGACATCAAACATGGTGATTGTGTAACGAAGTTCAAAAGCTATTTGAATGCCTGAATGTGGATGTGAACATTAAATTATTCTCAAATTGTTATCAGCGAATAATATTGTATTTCTTCAAGCTTTGATCAATTAAATTTATTCTTTGATGGAAAGTAGCAGGTACTTCACACCTAAAGGTGCTAATCAAGAAAGTTTGGTTTAAGAGACGAGTGTACAATGATTGTTTTCTATAGCTTGTCAAATTAATCAATACTACTGGTTCTGTAATTTTATTTGACGCTGAATATCGTCATTCATTGAATAATCCTTATTTTACGAATTTTGGTGTTTTTAAATATTATTTATCTGTTAAGATCAAACGAAGAGTCTATCTTGAATCCTCATTTTAAATAAAATACAGTGTTTTTATGGAAAATACTGGTGTGCAAATCAATCATGATTATTCAGTTGCCAATTGTTTTCTATTAGACTTCGCATCTCCTCTCTAATTAAAATAAATATTTGTTGAGTTGATACATAGAATAATAATTCACTATTCCGAAAACTACCATATACTGACAAATACTTTTAAGAAATTCCGAGGACAAATTTCGAAATCATTCAAAGAAACGACCCTCAGGAGATTCATTAATAATCAGAGAGTAAAAAAAATCACAAATAAGGCTGGTGGGGGTAGATGTCGATCACTAAATTTTTCTTCCTCGAATCTCTATGTAGCATGTGCAACATGAATGAGAAAATGTGAGAACCTGAGACGTGAAAAATGTTATTACCGGTAAAAGCAAATGATCTGAAACAAGGCAATCATGTAAACGGTGTTCAAAAGCTATTTGAATGCCTTGATATGGCTATAAGCAGTAAATTGTGCTCAAAATGTTATTACTGGGTAATATTGTGCCATTTAAGGCGTTGAATAAACAAATTTATTCTTTGATGGAAAGCAGCTGGTACTTCAAACTTCTAGGAATTTTCTGTGGCAGCTTTTCACAATTCCTTGTTCTACTGGCTGTTTAAAATCATTTTACACTGAATATCGCCAATCGTTGAATATTCATAATTTTAACAATATTGGTGTTCTTAAATATGATTTACCTGTAGAGATCAACTTAAGCGCCTATCTTGAATCCTCATTTTGAATCAAATGACGTGCCATTATGAAGACTATTGTAATGCACATCAATCGTTTTTATTCAACTGTCTCATTTTTTAATATTAAACTTTGCATCTCTTCTCTAATCAACAAAATATTTCTCCACTTGAAATTTAGAATAATGAATCGTTATTTCTAATAAAGTAACATTTACTGATAAACGCTTTCAACAGTTATACAGTACGTAGTTCGAAATCATTCAGGAGATTCATGAATAAGTAGAGAGTTAAAAATTAAACGTTGTAATTTTTATCTCCTGAAAACACTTACAATATTTCACTACATATTATAATTAGTGTTGAGCAAAGTCCCTCTTATTCATTATCAGAGATGAAAGTCAACAGAAAATCTGTTTATTATAAGTGTTCTGAGAATTTAATATCTTAAAAACATTGAAACGATAGTTCAAACATTTTGACTGTTGGCGCACTGGTGAGTATTGTATTGAGAAGTAGTCAGCAGGAATCGACGAGTGCTGTGTTGACGAACAGTATCCTACCGATATCTTATGTTGAATATTTTTCCTGAATCTTTCACTACAGGAATAAGAATAAACTGAAGTTCTGCTTGTAGTGTTCAGATATCTGGATTAAATTAATAATAATTTGCTTTATTGGTGACAGTACTGATATTACATTGTGAAATTTTCAGCATTCCCTTCAGTAAAGCATCTAATTTGATCAAATAATATTAAAACAATTATAGTGATAATATTATGTTACCGTTGAGTTCGTATACTTTGTAGTACACGCATATCATCTTTTAAACAGACTTCTTGTGCAACCCGATGAGATACAAGGTAAATAATTGGAAAAGAGTAGGTGTTGAGAGTCAAACAGTATGGATTTAGGCCATTTATCGCATGAGTTAGGATGTCGATCACCTAATGTAGTGACAAGATAACTCAGCCGTATACCGCCTGACTTGTCAACAACCTTAGGTGCTCTTCTCAAAGTGATATAGTTCCTTTTCAGTAGATCAGTGAAGACTGAGTTGGACGGGGCAGTAAAGTACAATAGGTAAGGAACACGAGTTAACAAATTGTGAAAGAAGAGGTTGAGTGATTACAGATAGTTTAATTTTGTTGACATAGTAGCTTAGACAGAGCATCTTCTTGTAGGTCAAAACAAAATATTTTAATCACCGTCTTTCCTACTGTTGGAGACAGTTCCAAGTATAATGTAGGGTTCATCCTTGATACTTGATCTAAATTTCAGTCAAATTGATCACATAATTCAATTAAACAGTAAAATCAACCCGTTAGTTGAAAGATGAAAAGTGGAGTTTCAACACAAATGTCGCGTAAGTGACACTAGTATAATATAGGGCTTTACATCAACAGTTGACGAAATTGAAACAATAGCCAGTATACATCAAACATTTTTCTGATTGGTTGATAAGAAATTCTCAGCGTTTGTGAATCAACCGAAATTCAAAGACGACCATGTGGCCTTATTTACCAACCATGAGCTGAGATCGTCAGTGTTATTCAGTCCTACACCATTTTCCATGAAAATCATCAATGCAGGTTAGTATTCATAACAATTTAGAATATATATCTTACTTCATCACATTGGGCTTTGATCGAATGATTTTATTCTTTGATGGAAAAAGCAGGTTCTTCAGACTCTAAGAATTATTCAACAAGGCGTGGTATGATAAACGAATTTTCTGTGATTTTCTACTGTGGTTCGTCATATTTCCTAAGACTACTGATTGTGTGGTTCATTTGACGCTGGGTATTGGCACTCATTGAATAATCGTTATTTTAACAATACTGGTGATTTTAAATATTATTTATCTAATAAGATCAACTTAAACGACTTTCTTGAATCCCTTTTTTGACTTATATCGAGTGTCAGTATGAAAACTGCTGATGTGCACATCACTCATTTTTATTCAAATGTCGATTGTTCTCCATTAGACTTTGCATCTTCTATCTATTTAACAAAATATTTGTTAGGTTGACATTTAGAATGATAAGTCACTCTTCTAAAAACTACCATCAACCGATAAACACTTTGAACAATTTTAGAGTACACAGTCCACAATAATTCAAAGTATCAAGCCTCAAGAGATTCATGAATAATCGGAGAGTAAAAAAACTAAACGTTTCTATTTTTTCATCGCCTGAAAACAGTTAAATATTTCACTAATTATTGTAATTAGTGTTGAGCAAAGTCTCTTGAATTAATTAGAAAAAACAATAAACACAAAATGTATTTGTGTTGTGAGAATTAATTCTCTTGAAACCACTGAGATCATAATTCAAACGATTTGACTACTGACATACTTTAGAGCGTTTTATAAATGAGTATTCAGCAGTAATCGATGAGTATTATAGTGACAAACAGTATCCAACGGATGCTATTTGCTGGATATTTTTTCTGAAAGTTTTACTCCTTAAATATGAATCAACTGACAATCTGCTTTTAGTGTGCAGATATCTGAGTAATATGACATCCGAAAGAAAACATTCTTATCCACGTGTTTTTTTCCTCCAGTTAAATAACTATATCAGATAGTTCCAAATATAATACAGTACGCATACTTGAGTCGCTTGCTAGTGTTTGGTTAACTTGATAACATAGCCGAAGTAAACAATAAAATCAATCCATTGATTACAGATGAAAAGCGGAGTTTTGGCATAAATATCTTTCAGTTGACATCATTACAATATAGTGCTAAATATCAATAGTAGAGAGTGGTAAAACGATCACCCTTATGAATCAAACATTTTCCTGACTTGTATATACGCGATTCTCTGTTCTTGCGAATCAATGGATGTTCAACGAAGACCTTCTGTCCACATCCACCAATCATGAAGGTGTCAGTGTTATTCATTCCAACATCATTTTCCATGAAAATCATCAATGCAGATTATTATTCTCAACAATTTAGCATATATTCCACTTAGTTCTTCTGAATAGCACATCTGCGACCAATCGGAAGACGAACATTGAAGCAACGATTAATTCACAGAGAATAACTACAAAATACATGGGAAGAGCATCGACATCAGGTCGTCGAACTACAGACAAACACAAAGACACCCCATACTGTTTGGCAGATATTGTTTAGCTCTCTAATAGATTCATTATAAATTATAAATATATATGTATATCTTGATGATTAATAAAATCCGAATAAATCTGCTGAAGAAGCTGTGGCTTACACAGCTAAACGTTCAGAAAAATGTTGTTTTGGTTTTCTTAACAGGCTGTGATTAATTTAAATAATTTTTAATGAATCAATCTGAATGGGCGCTCAAATTTCTCCAGGAAGTTCGTAACACCTACGGCTTTACAGTTTAGTGTATATAAGTAGTTAGTAGGAATCAACGATTGCCACAATGACAAAAAGTGTCATACTTTTATCCTGTGTTGTATATTTTTTGCTAAATTTGAAATTTTTCTAGATGATTTAACACGCATATTTGAATCATTTCACGTTGTCTTTAGTTTGGAGTTTTCTAGATTATATTTCTTTTAAAACAAAATACTCATATCCACAACTACTCTCTCCCTTTATTACTGACTATTTCAAAGTGTTCCCTTTAGTATGTAATGCTTATCATGGATGCTCATGCTAGCCACCTGAAAACGTAATCACCCATTACAGCAAATCCATTGGCGATTGATGAAAATCGTAGTTTGGGAAGAACAATATATCCTTATTTACAATCGTCTTTATGCATCACAAAGTTTCTGATTTGCAGTTGTCAGCATTCGCACATCAACTTTAATTTAAAGACAACTTCGTGACTACACTCATCAATCATTACCTAAAGGTGTTAGTCTTACATCATTTTTCATGAAAATCATGAATGCAGATAATCATTCTCTACAATTAGCATATATTCCATTTATTTCAGTTGAAATACACCTCTGCAATGGGTTCAAAAAGTGTAGTGAAGGGACGAGTAAATCGTTGACAATAACTTCAAAATGCATGAAAAGGACGTAAACAACTGATCATTGAACTATAGATAGAGAGCAAAGCAGTAACATATATTGCTTCAAAACTATCGGATGTAAACTGAATGTACGTTTATTTGAGTCAAGATAAATAAAATTAACCAAAATTCATTTTTATCTTGAGGTTATTTTCCCTTTATAAAGCTCTCTTCCTTCATAACAGCATGAAGGAATAATAGTGACCCTTGAGAATTTTATGGATTATCGACTTATTGTAAATATTCTGCAATGCATCTTTTGACACGGATTTCATCTGACAAGAAACGTGTATGGAGTGAATCTGCTAACTTATTGTTAAATACTTAGTGAACAGCTCACTTCATTCTTGCATTCAGTAACATGGTGTTTCTATCATTTATATTTAATTGAAGTTATACTTTAATATTCTAATTAACACTGAAATTATTCATGTTGGAAGTTAGGATGTTAGTGGATTTCAAAGCCCAAAAGAAATGTCTATCTGACTAGTTATCAATAAACAGAAATAACGATTACTCTAAAAAGTTTAGTTGAAGGTATTATAGGATCTACACAGATTGGAGCGCAAACTGTTCAGTATAGAGTTCATTGTGCATCTAGTAGAAAATAAACGCACTTACCACTTCGAACACAGTCATCCTGTTAACGTACACCATGAACGAAACTATCACACGAATAAAGTTAATGTAACTTCATCATTTTTTGACTCTTTTAATATTCCATTGTTCTATGAACTAGCCACTTTTCATCAAGTAACACTACCTGGTTGATAGTAGAAAAATATTTTCAGTCGTGATTTAAATTATTAAATAAACATGCATTAGACGACTTGATTTTAAATCTGAATACAACCAAGTTCGATGTGAACTGAAGTTTTTATTACCATTTATTAAACATTTCAGCATGAATGTAAAAAAAGTTTGAGTCAAAGTCCAGAGAATTAGGTGAATATATATTTACATATAAGTTGAGCAATGATGTTAGTCCATTTCATAGCGTCTGGTGTAAGATGATTGTTATTTTAGAGGTAAGCACTTCAGTTCTTATGATGTGTAGTTACTATCACTTTCTTGTCATCAATGGCTGCATTCCTCGTTTAATTTTAGGCATTCTTATTTCATGATTTCATGGTTTATGAGGTTTAATATTTGATATGTATATTGAGCAGTCATCACAACATCAGAGAATCTGTTGCTTTACGCCCTTTTATTCTTCTTAGGGATTTTAGTGACACATCCCATTACTG
Source organism: Trichobilharzia szidati (assembly GCA_944472155.2). NCBI lineage: Eukaryota > Metazoa > Platyhelminthes > Trematoda > Strigeidida > Schistosomatidae > Trichobilharzia > Trichobilharzia szidati. The sequence continues at coordinate 96,698,857 of OX235276.1, forward strand.
ATTGCAATTCCGAACATAGTGCATAAACATTTATGCTCGTACTACAAAAAATAAAAATTCAACCGTACCATATTTGGCACGAGTATTGTGTGAAGAGACGAATATCAGAAAAGAACTTTTACAAATTTTAAATCATTAACTAAACTATAAAATGTAATGATACATATTATTGCATGTGTGATTTATTATATTATTTCTTATTCAGTATCACCTAAAAATGGTGTGATTTTGTTGGGGTTTTTATTTTTTCCTATTAATGATCAATATTTTTAACATTTCATACATTTATATAATTATAAAAAGAGCTAAACCAATGCAATATGTAAAATGAAACGCTGAAAATTCCATGCTGTAAATTGTTATTGTTGTGGAATAAAGTGGTTATTATTATTATTATTGTGAGGACAGGCTTTTAGAAGAACTGTTATGGTGAATGAAAACTGTCAATTCACACGCTGATGGTTGTCATGTTTCCATGTGTATACCGATAGTTATTTCAGGCCGAATTTTTGTCTCTGAGATATTTCAGTCTTATTTGTTGTTTGATATCAACTCCAACTTTTGAATTTTTCAAGATATGAAATTGTCACACAATTAACATATTCATCGATGTCATCGCTCATTTATGTAGGCAATGTTTATGCATTCAATCATTCATGCTGAGAATTAAGGACATATTGGTTTTCTCTAAAATCAACAGTCACCAAATGTGTAACCACTGTGGGCAACGCTTCAAAATAGCTTTCTTGATTTTGTTTAGAATCAGTTACCTATGAACGATATCAGAATTTTTACTAACATGAACTAAATATTTTTTCTTCAGGCGTACGCAAGTTTTGCTATTGAATGGAAGGATTATGCAGCAATCGCTTGTCTGTAAGTCTTCCTTCCCGTGATCTTTGAGATTAACACTATTAACTGTATATGACTAGAAATACCTTCACATCACTTCGTGATTATAACTGCAAAAGTCAAAACTTGAAATGGTGGTGTGCGGTGATGGCACAGCGGTTAAGATTGCCGTCGACCATGCACATGGTCCGAAGTTAGACCCCTTCCGACGCACACGCAATATCAATGGTCGGTCTGTGAAGTTGGGCTACCGATATCACACGCTGAAAATTTCATAATTGCAGCGAAAATACCGTGTGGAATCAAGCTAAAATCAAAATAAATTATAGAGCAAAGAATCAAACAAACTATTGACTACTACCGATTTGAAGTATTTTCTTGTTTACGTAGACACTGTCTTAATCGGATGTGTGGCATCTTCAAGGTCTACCGGCGATGATACAACATTATGCCCATCTGTTTGCTGTGAATATTGGTTTGATTAAAGTTATGCAAAAGAACTAATATTTGAATTTAAGTCCATGTGAATAAATATTTAGTAATTCATCAGTTGTACCTGCGTTGAGATGCTAGTTGAGTGAAGACTATTCCGAATATCGGACTCTGTACAATATTTTTAATAACAAGTAAAACAAACAGAAAAAGTACAAACATGATCGAAAATTCTTTTCCTCAGGACAAATATTAGGCTTTCGTTTCTTAAATGGTATTAGTAGGCAAACAATGAATACTTTGGATTGAAAAGGATTTATTGGACCTTGAGTAACTGATAACTTGCGAAACGTAACAAAATGAACCTTTTTGGAATATTCGAACAGTATAGCTTAACTGAGTTCATCTGATCTTAAATAATGTATCGGACCAATAAACGTCTAAGCAGTGCTTCAGTTTTGCAATCATATGAGTGAGTATATACTAGGAATGATTCCTCAAAAGTTCCAAATATGTGGAAACTCCTGCTTCTCTTAACAGCAAATTATTTGCATGGATAAAAGTATGAAATAGCAAGAATGATGGATGTAGGGCTATTGAATGTTTTTATGTAGAAAACTCCTTTAATCTTCCGGAATTCATTACAGCTGTTTTCCATTTGTATTTTAGAGTATTGACTATGATCTTGTGTATATTGCTATTCGTCAAATTCACAAATAATTTAAAAATTGCGTTAATCTTGATAGGATTCATAGTAAGTTCCTCAGAGATTCACGTTTATGAATTAGCTTCGTTTCCTCGAGATAATTTTGTTTCTATTGTTGATATTCACTCAAAATGGATTAAATTTCAGCAAGCAACAAAGGTGAATAAAGCAGAATTTAATAAATTCACCAAATTTCGGTGGAACATCAAACTCAATAATATTGATAATAATATCAATGACAATAATATGAATATTAGAACGACTTAAGATACCACTACTGATAAAGGATGGTTTCAAATGAATGAAGGATAATAATGAGGTAGAATAAATTAATAACAATAATAACAACAGGTAATAAGTTAGGTGAAATGACGTAGTGGATTCAGAGTGATCGCGATTTCTTTCTGTACACGGAGACTAAGTTTACGAACCACAATTTCACACTCCTCCACACTTGTACTTATTTTACTTTGTTAAATGACAGAAGCGAAGGACTTGATGCAGTCAGTCTCATGTCTCCAGTCTACAAAATTCTTTATTATTGGACATTTTGATACCCTGTCACACTACCAAAAGCTGAATTATGCAAACAGTTAATCGCCTCCTCCTACGACCTATTTATGTGTTTCCACAAACACACTCAATTTGAAGATTGGCGAAAGCTCTTTTCCAGATTGTTGAAGCAGTCACTTGGTGCAGTCAATGAACACGAGTTTCGCAGCACAACTAATTATACTTGTAGATTTATCAAGTCTTTGCTTAACTTGATCTTGTACGTCATACCCCTAAAATTGTGGACTGATATTTGTAGCTTTATTCAAAACTGTCGGATGGATGTAAGTTTCCACACCTTAGATGTTACCAACTTCACTGAATTAAAGCACAACACGAAAATTGTTCAGTGGATTGTGTTTAAAATCATGATTATTATCTATTCTTCAAGCTATCAAGGAGTGCTTTCTTCAGCCCTTACGTGCACAGATCGATGTGTCCTACCTGTGTACGTGTGAATATCATTTAATAAGTGTAGCGGGATACACCATTATAGATCTGATGCTTTGGCAGTTTACAGAACAACAGAAATTACGTTTTTTCATCTAAACCACGAAATGTAACGAGAAACAGATACATTGTACACCAGTACATTAGGTGTATGTGAGATACTGAGGATTCATTAATTCCTCTGCGGTTGCACGCATATACCGTTGGTCACACACAATAAACGCGAAAGTAACATTTACGTTTCTATGCGGGTTTTTTACACCACATAAAGTAACACTGCAAGAACATTTCAACTGACATTCGCCGTTATTTTATATGAAATTTCTATGTTTACGTCAGTTTTGTGAAAAAATGTTAAAACTTTCCAACTCAGATGTTCAGAATGTCTAATTTCTTTTGCCAACAGATTGTATTATGGTCTGCAGCTATCTGTTTTATGTGTTGCCGAGAGCCTGATTTTAAGTGTTACATTTTATTGGCCTTCGTTATTGTGGAAGATTTGTTAACAATTATCGCCTGCATCTATGTCAAAAGATTCAAACTAGTGGTGATAATAGTTCTGGATACTTTATCGACGACTTTTCTGATAATTGGAGCAGTTTTGTTTTATGTATACTTTAGTGACGTAAGTGTATTGAAATTTCAAATTATCCTTTTCATTTTATCGTTTAACATTTAACATAACTGGAATTATCAACTGAATCTTATTATTACTTACATGGAATTCAAACCCTACACTTATCTGTGTATTCTTGAGACCATACATCTTTGCATTACCAAAGGAAGAGAAAGTAGGTGTACTTATGCAGCATTTCAATAAGTGAAGTACATTTGCCCATCTGAGAAGCAGCATCAAGCTTTTTTGATGTGTAAAATAAAAATCACAATGTAAATCTCTGATAATGACGAAACATCCTACTACACAGTGGTAAGAAATGTTAAACTTTAATTCTTGTGAAAAGATGCATTTCAATGATCCCTAATTTATCTCACTGATTCATTGAAATTTTCAGAAAGTTGCGTTGTTGTACACAAACATTTTGTAGTTTTGTTTCATTTGACAACATTCAGTTTCATTGACATGTTACTAATACTTGAATTGTGCATTTGATCTTCTGTAATCCGTGATCAACATTCTGAATGTAATTTATCTGAACTCGTTTTAGATGAAATATTCTGAATTGGCTGGTGGATTATGGAACACTGCCGTAGTTATAGTAAGTTCACAGTTTTACTTTGGAATTTAGAAATCTCTTTATGTATCAGCTGTGATGTTTGGTTTGAGATGAGAAATCATGAACAATTTGTAACAGAGGCAAAGTCTACCTTGACAAGCCTGCCGAAGTTAATACAAAATTCTAAATCGCATTTTCTATAGATCTCAGTGTTGATTTTATTCATTAATGTAAATCAGGAGTTTATATTCAGTCAACAAACTGGCATAAATTCAGTTGAAACTCAGAAAATTCATGTTGTTCTATTTGTTACTTTGTTTCTTTCAGTTGGTTCTAGTTTTTGCCAGCTTACTGAAATAACATGAATAACACATCGGTCTATCGGTCATATTGTGTCAAGGGATATACACTTGTGCTTGCGTACACATTTTATTATGCATGTAACTGCCTGACTATTTGACAGTTCACATTTCAAATTAATAGAATAAATTATTATTTCTTTACTAAAGCTTTCATTTTTGTATTTGCACAACAACTTCTTCTGGATGATGTTTCTCATGAGTTTGTCTATCACTCATAAAGAGAAATTGAGTGTTGGTTGACTCTTCCTTCGACGTTATGTATTCTGACAATGAAATCACGTGATAAGCATTACAAACTAAAGGGAACACTTCGAAATAGTCAGTGACAAAAATAGTGAGTAGTTGTGGATGTTAGTGTTTTGTTTTAAAAGAAATATAATCTAGAAAACTCCAGACTAAAAACAGAACGTGAAATGATTCATATTTGCGTAGTAAAACATCTTGAAAAATTTCAAATTTAGCGAAACGTATCCAACACAGAATAAAGATATGATACCTTTTGTCATTGTGGCAATCGTTGATTTCTACTGAATACTTATTTACAGTATACTGTAAGGCACAGGAATAGCCAAGTCGTTTTAGTTAACTTCTCAATGTTTAAAAAAGAAACAATTCTCAAATCACTTATGAAAAGTAGATTTATCGTTATTGTTTTTTTGAATAATGGACTTTGTTCAACGCTAATTACAATAAGTAGTGAAATAATGTAAACATTTTCAGGCGATGAAGATTGTAATGTTAGGGCTTATTTTATTTACTTCACTACTCTCCACTTATTCATTAGGCTGAGTTAGCCTCACAGTCTCCACGATTTAGGACTGTGTACTCTGAAATTATTCAGTGTTTTCAGTAATTGTTAGTTAATAAAATAAAGACTTTTTTACTCTATATGTGAATTCATCAAATATTTCGTTTCTTAATGACGAGATTCAAAGTCTAATAACAAGTAAACACTGAAATTAGTAAACACGTCTGATTCGCATGACAGTTGATTTCAAAATAAATAGGTGACTTAGCGACAGCTACCTGCAAAACATAAAAAAATAAAAAATACGAAATCATGAATGTACGGAGTTTCAATTCGATTTCTGTCAGTTTGTTAATTTACTAAGTGGATTACAATACTTATTTCTAATTTGTGGATGAAATCAGTAATGAAATGTGCATGAAATATGATGGCAGAATTTTGATTACCTCGCCCAAATTATGAAGCACTGTCATCATATACTCTACTTCACTTACACATCTGTTATGCTTTGAAATGAATTCGTATCAAAAATCAAAAATCATGGCTAGCTCAAATTTCGGAAAATTTGATTTTTGGGATTTTTCTGGCCATATGGGATATTATTGTCTGTAATGAAATCTGCTATAGACTGACTACAGGACCGTTACCTCTAAAATCACCGAATGTAATTAAACCTATCACACGAATTTGATTCGACGTGGCAGGACAAAGCATACTGAATGCCTTAGTTTACTAGGACGACTAATCACTGGCAACTGAACATAAACAGGTGAGCGCCTTTATCATGTCCTCCATGTTCCATCCTGAGATAGAAAGACTGAATTTCCTGTAAAATAAAATGTCTTTGTCTATAAAAATGTTTATGATCTGATTTTCCCTCAAGTCTGATGTGAGGACAGATATTCAAGGGAAATGCTAGCTGGTGGTCGCACTTCGTATTGCAAATTGACGGTCCATCTCAGTGGCTGAGTTCATTCAGACGGCTTGCCTTGCAATGAGTTGATAATATCTAAGCGTTTTTAGATCCACCGAATACGTGACAGATTGTTAACTGTCGCACATGATGTCACTAATATCAGTAAAGGGTTTGAGCACTGTGGAATACGTCAAATAAACTGTAATTGTATTTTTATAATTTACGCACAGTGAGACATTTTTTGTTTTTGGTTATATTTCGAGCAAAATTACTATTCTGATGACATCAACTTTTAGAATTGTTTTGTTTTTTCACACTCAGGATCTTTTAGTGTTGCTCAATGAATGTAAGAAAGCCAAATCAGAAGGATATTTTCCAAATTTTAAAAGCAAAAACCTAGCAGAAAGATCTACAGTACATCAATATGTGTGCAACACTTGGGAAATGTGGTAGTAAGTAATTCCATATTAGTTTGTTTATTGGATATATCACACAGTGAAACAGTATTCTTTACTGGATGACGTTTCGAACAAAATTTATTGTTCATAATCATATCAATTGTGATCACACGATTTTGACACTTGAGTTTTATAGTTTTCTTTGTTTTTCCTATTTGTCGTATGGGTAGTAGAATTTTCCAGATGTCGAGGACAAGTGATGAATCATTCCTATTAAATGTATTTGCAGTTGGTCCGATAAACAAAGCTTCTGTGACGTTAGATTTTAAAACTGTCATCCTCTCTCACCCGATCATATGATTGTGTGTAACTGCATGTAGTGCTATAGTTGAACTATTCTCTTGATTTCTGAACTTATTTGGATCAACCAATCTAGATTTTGCTAAGTTTTTATGTTCAGCTATTAGGACTGCCCCTGTTCTACTAGTTTTGTGGTGAGAGCTGTCAACTAGCCAAATTGGTAGACAGTAATTTACGTCAATGTTTACGTTCCCAAGATTTGTCGTGAGAAAATGTGAACAAAGATTGACTTTGCGTAGGCGGATGCAGTTAACATATAGATGATTTGACATTCAAGAAACAGTCACAAAGAGATGAAAGATTAATTTTAAGTGAGAAACAACTAATCGGAAGACTGTGTTTGTTTGCTTAAATATCCATAGTAATGTACATGAAAATATATAAATATCCGTTGATTTCCTCAATAAATGATCTGTTGCCTGACTCTTGCCTTCTGTTGTTACAGTTTGACCTATGTATTTGACCTAACAATCATTGCAGGGTATTAGATAAACTAAATTGTTTTGTTTTGAAGGCTCTACAGGGTCCTTTAACCAACAAAGCTTGTTTCTAATTGAGACTGTGGTTTTGAATGCCGTTTTTATTCCTGCCTTGTTAAGAATTCTGCGTAAGGCTTCCGAGTTTCCTTCCTTGTATGGAATTACTACTGATGATTTAGATTCCTTATTGTTGGTGTCGTCAATAATATTACTATTATTGTCACTATTATTACTATCATCATTATTGTCATTATTATTATTATCACTATCGCTACTATCATTATTTATTTTATTTTGCATCTAAAAATAGTTCAGCTATAGCACTACATGCAGCCACATACAACCATACCATAAGATGGGATAGGATGACAGTTTTAAAACCTAAGGTAAGAGGGTATCGGGAGAGATTGATAACAGAAGCTTTGTTTATCGAATCAACTGCAAATACATGTAGTAGGAATGATTCATCACTTGTCCTCGATATCTGGAAAATTCTACTACCCATACGACAAATAGGAAAAACAAAGAAAACTATAAAACTCAAGTTTCAGAGTCGTGTGATTACAATTGATATGATTATGAACAATAAATTTTGTTCGAAACGTCATCCAGTAAAGAATACTGTTTCACTGTGTGATATATCCAATAAACAAACTAATATGGATCTGGAGTACAGTCCAGCCTGTAACGTTAATTAGGCAAAAGTAGAGTTGTGCCGCAAACGGAATTAAATTGAAGCTTTATAAAATGGGACAATCTCATCGGAATTTCATATGAAAACAGCATAGACGGGATTGGTTGGAGTGGTAGGTTTTGACAGATGTGCTACAACAGAGCTGACTCACTGCGAAATCGAGGCTATCAAGTCATTCCCTCAGCAGGACGCATAAGTAGAACAGATAAACCCAAAAGTCAGCTAATCGGTTTCCTAATGAAATAGTATGATGCTATGACTTCACCACTGATGCCGTATGAAACTGAAATTATTCAAAACGAAGTATATGGTAGCCTGGATACCATAAATGTTCATTAAGAAAATAACCATAGATGGATGATACTTAATATTATTGACTGAATGGCCACCACTAACACGAACCAGTGGTGCTTGTTGGCCGGTTAGATAAAAGTGATTAAAACAATCAAAGAAAAATTTCTAACTCGTTTCAAGCCCTGTTCATTGGTGGCGTACTTGGCTCATCAAAGGTGAAAGAACCGAATCACACCGAATCATTTGAACTCAGAATGAGCCTATTTCCTTTAGATGTCATTCAGCTACTCATATCTGTCAATCAGTAGTATAAAATGTCAAGCGTAAATTGAAAGATAATGAGAAACATAATACACTTCAATTTTAGAAGTTTGGATTTTTGACTGTTTTGCTATTACTACTTGTGAGTGAGAAATTCTGAAAAGACTGACTTCATCCTTCGGAGCACTCGTCTCTTCAGAAACTCTCTGAAGGAATCATTACGTGAGCATGAACCTTCTCTCACTTCTCTTATAAATAAAATTTTTCCCATAAGCATACATTCCTCATTTCAGAAAATTTTCACTTTCAGTCATAGGGATAGAATCAGGCTTGACAGTAGCATTCAGAAAAAATATCCGCACCTTCGACTTACAACGTGTATGAAATAAATATGAGATGACAAATAATTATCCGCCAATCACACTGGAGCAGAGATTATTCACAACAGCCAATATGTTGTCAGAATATGAACAGAAGTCTAAAGTACACCAGTAGCTGTAGCGTCCCACCTATTCGCGCAATGCTTGTAAATAACACTGGAATATTTTATTGGGAGAGTTTGAAGCTTTAACGTCAGTTCAACAATATGAAATCATGTAGGCTTAAATATTGATGAATTTTTATTACTTTTTTTTGCCAACGATAACAGTATTTCATATCGAGTGTAAAACGTCGAAAACATAAGTGCGTTCACAAGAATAGCGTTCCTCAACTCAGAGATAACTGAAACACAGTTATCTCATATGACTTTTCATTTCGATGAGCACAGTTATTGCTATTATTTGTATGATACCTCTTAATGATAATAATAATAATAATGATCTAACAACGGTACGTTCGTTTAAGCTGTTGGTAGTGCTTGATTGATCTCATTAATAGCTAGAATTTGTAGAAACCTTCTCTCAAACAGAATTTTGTTATAGTAAGTGAAGTGATTTAAACATTCGGAAGGAACTTCCTATAATAAGGCGTATATATACTTCATTTTTTAACATTCATCGTGGTCCCTCCTAAACGTATTGTAGTCCAAAAAGCTTAATGTCGGTTATCAGAATTTCTTATGGTAAGTGACACCACAAGATTTCCTGTTGACATACGAAGTATGATTCGAATTCATATAAGGTTCACCATATTACATCACAATGACATGAACCAGCGCCTGGATATCCGATTCCATATTATTCAGTGACAATAAGGAGCTTCCAGGAAGGTGATGAAGTCTAAAGCTCAGATAAGTTGATGATTTTCCCACTACAAATGAATCAGCAACCGTACAAATTAATAAAGGTGCTCCGAGTCTAGAGTTCACTGTGAACGTCGCAGTTGCTGGTGACTATGTAGTCAGGCGATAAAGATTAAGACAGACGTTAGAATGATAAACAAATAACCATCCGATAGTGGTACAGTGAAAGGAAAATTTTCAGTTAAGAAGTATAAGTGATGATCAAGTGATGATAAGTGCGGATCATCATCTGGTAAGACTAACTAGTACTGCTGCTATGTCACTTGCGTATTCACCAGTGATGTTATTAATAAGCATGTTCAGGGTGGCAAACTTAAGGCTAAGAAACAGTGTGACTTGAAGTTAGGCCATTCTGGCTTGATTTTATTTTCTAACTGGAGGAAAATTTCTGGATGTCTCAAGCTAATGGTCTCGGAATTCTGCATCTATCAATAGGCCTTCGTATGAGGGTAATTTGTGAAGGTTAATCATCATTGGAATCAGTAGAATTGTAGGAAACTAGACTGTGTAATTCCCTGGAACATAAGAAACTTACGCTTACAATGGGAAGATTGCTTTCAGCAAAGAAATGTGAACCACTTTTATTTTTGACTGAAAGGAGTAGTTTCTTTACATAAGAAGGTGCCACACACGTCTGTTTTGGCCTACGAAAGTATTTCACTACACATCTTATTCAAATAAGTCGCCAAAAATCATGTCAACAACATGAGCTTCGTTATCTGCGTATGCAAAGAGATTGCTTGAAACCCAAAAGGCCCTCAACAAATACTGACAGAAATATTTGTTAAGTGCAATCGAATATCTGCTGTTCGGCTTCAAAATTACTTTGTCCAGTCGACAGTTTGCATCACAATCATCAAGTCAACACAAAGAGTTCAAGTTAGAATGCACCCTTTGTCGTCCTTTAAATATGTTTTGCTTATACAATCACATAATGTATAGACTATTAGTAAACTCTGGACACTATTCAGTGAGAACATTTATCTAGTGAAGCTGTTCATCAGCAGATCCCCTTTAATCATAGATTAGTATGTATAGAATGATGAAGTAAAAAAGATCGATTGTGCAATATTGTTATTTATTAGTAGGCTTTGAGAAAATTGTTTGATATTACAGAGTCCAACACCACATGTTATAAGTGAAAGTAAAAAAAGTGTCTATTATTTTTTGTCGTGTAATAAAAAAGTAAAATTGTTCTTCTTTGACATGATGCAATCAGTCACCGCAACGCAAAGATAGGCCGAAGTAATTGCTAGGTGGATTCACAAAAAAAAGAAGAATTGGATTATGATTAGGGCGAAAAATCATGATATTAATCGAAACAATAGAACAAATTTACAAGCAAAATCACATGTTAATTAAATGAATATTTTGTTAAGAAAATACTTTTGTAAAATGAAGCGAGAGAAATCTTGAGTGATATAATTTCAACTTTCCGAAAAATACAAATATTACAATAATTGTGGAAACTGAAGAAAAATTCCAAGCAAGTGAAATAAAAAATAAATGGAAAATTAACCATAGTAAATAAAAAAGTAATTAACTTAGACTTACGTGAAAAAACATTAATTTGAAGTTAATAAATAGATTTTGACTTGTTGACTAAGGAAGTAGGGAAGAAAACAGACAGGAAGTTTAGTCTGCGACAGAGAAGCACATGACAATTCATCAGTAATTACAACCGGGTGTGAGAGTGTGCTGACCAAACAATTCAACACTGGGTTATTCTCACACCACGTACTAGACGCATTAGAATTCTGGTCTCCACAGTTTTGGCTTCCCCAAGTAGGTTGAATAACGGTATACTGAGAGTTCAGTTGTTCCGATAGAAGTAAAACGAGGAATTTCTCTCATAAATATTTCAGAGATGAACCGTTGGAATTTACTCAGGATGCGAAAAATATCTTTTTGCAACTTATCAGCAAACATTTGATAAAGGTATTCAATCGAATTCACAATGTAAAACGAACACTTAGGCTGCATCTATCCTAGTTATTTCACTTATATATTCCAATTATTCATTAGGCATAAATCTGTTCAAGTCACGTCGTATGAAAAGATATTCTCGTGAGTGCAACATGACTACCTGTAACATTATCATCTATACCTATACAGTCACCATATTTTGAGCGAACAAACATTCAAACAACATTCATTGGGATGGAAGCAAATATTGACTTATTTTCAATATCATAAAATTATTTAAGTATGTGTCGAAAAATATTGACAAAGTTCATGACACGCGTATTTTCCTTTAATCAGGTTTATATTTGCAACAGAAAGGTGATAACTGTGCACTGATAATTTCACCAGCAGTTTATCGAATGTAATACAAAATAACTTCGCACAACATGTAATATTCAAATCTATCTCAAGACATCATGTGGCATTTCCTGAAGTGTCAAATCCTCATGAAGCTCATATTTGAAATATTTCCAATTTTTTCTGTGCAGTATAATGTGTAAAAAAATATTTCAAAAGTGATACTCACAGCTAAAGTTCCCTGTAAATATATTCACAATATATACATTCAAAATAAATGCAGATATTTAAAAGGTTTCAAATGTACGTACCAATGCAAATAAACAAGGGTAAATGACACAAAAATTTCCCGTTCATTCAACCTATGCGGCATACAACAATACAGCAAATAGCACTTGTTCACAATACTAGTTTGTGTCATTGCACAACGCTTTCATAATTTGTTCTGCCTATGCAGATCAGTTGTGTACACGTATTGAATTTCATTTACGAATGGGGAATTGAAACACTCTGTTGAGAAACCAGTAACATCCTCAGAGTATTCGTGATGATTGCTTCTAATTGTGATTGGCGTGATTGTCTACTGGCAAGATGGACGAGAGATTACAGACGAAGGAAGAAAGAAACTTTCATTCTCGACCGCAGGAGGTGACGTCTGGGTTTGAGAAGGACACGACAAGCTAGTATTGATTACAACCATGTCTGACAGTATGCTGACTGTGCAGTGCAACACTGGTTTCTGCTGACACTATGTGGTTGCTTCATTTGAATTCTCGTCTCCACCGAACTGACTTCGACAAATCGCCTGCATTACAATCTACTGAGAGATCAGGTGTTCCGTTATGGGCACAGAGAGTTACGCCCACGCGAACTATTTAGACAGGCACAGTTTGAATTTACTCAGCCTGTGCCGAATGACATTACACACCTTGTCTGTATCCTCATATTCAACATATTTGAAATTCCTCACTCTGATGCCTATTTCTGTTGCATCTACCTAGTAAATTTTATTTCTTGTTTCCATTTATTCATGTCAGCATTCATCAGTTTGTTTATGTCACGTCGGTTGAAACATTCTCTCGTGAGTGTATCTTGACTCTCCGCAATACTATCATCCATGTATGTATATATATATATATATATATATATATTTAGTCAACACATTTTGAGCGAACAGACTTTGACACTACATTCATTGGGATGAAAGCACGTAGTGACTTATTTTCAATATCATAAAATAATTTTTGTGTTTGTTGGAAAATGTGCACAAAACTTCATCCTGGATAGTCTGATTTGATCAGCTGTATATTCGTAATTGCATGGTGATACTTGTGTACTGATACTTTCACCAGCAGCTTATCGCTTGTTATCCACACTGACTTTGTTGAATATGAATTATTCGGATCCATGTTTAGACATCATGTGGACGTCAGTAGTTTGTGATCTCATAATGATGCAGTTTGCTAGAAGATATGGTGAAATCCCTATCCAGCATAAATGAATCATAAATACGTTTAACAAAATAGATTTACCGTCATCGTAATCTTCGTCTATTGCATTGCGAAAAGAAATAAAATTTTCATGTATTAAAGTAAATTTGAAGAAATTAATGAAAGGATAAAATTATTCGAGGGCTAACGAAAAAATTTCACTTCCATTCTTCCTCACTGAGGACATAAGCAAACAGCGAATATCACTTGTTCACAATACTAGTTTGTGTCATTGCACAACGCTTTCATAATTTGTTCTGCCTATGCAGATCAGTTGTGTACACGTATTGAATTTCATTTACGAATGGGGAATTGAAACACTCTGTTGAGAAACCAGTAACATCCTCAGAGTATTCGTGATGATTGCTTCTAATTGTGATTGGCGTGATTGTCTACTGGCAAGATGGACGAGAGATTACAGACGAAGGAAGAAAGAAACTTTCATTCTCGACCGCAGGAGGTGACGTCTGGGTTTGAGAAGGACACGACAAGCTAGTATTGATTACAACCATGTCTGACAGTATGCTGACTGTGCAGTGCAACACTGGTTTCTGCTGACACTATGTGGTTGTTTCATTTGAATTCTCGTCTCCACCGAACTGACTTCGACAAATCGCCTGCATTACAATCTACTGAGAGATCAGGTGTTCCGTTATGGGCACAGAGAGTTACGCCCACCCGAACTTTTTAGACAGGCACAGTTTGAATTTACTCAGCATGTGCCGAATGACATTACACACCTTGTCTGTATCCTCATATTCAACATATTTGAAATTTCTCACTCTGATGCCTATTTCTGTTGCATCTACCTAGTAAATTTTATTTCTTGTTTCCATTTATTCATGTCAGCATTCATCAGTTTGTTTATGTCACGTCGGTTGAAACATTCTCTCGTGAGTGTATCTTGACTCTCCGCAATACTATCATCCATGTATGTATATATATATATATATATATTTAGTCAACACATTTTGAGCGAACAGACTTTGACACTACATTCATTGGGATGAAAGCACGTATTGACTTATTTTCAATATCATAAAATAATTTTTGTGTTTGTTGGAAAATGTGCACAAAACTTCATCCTGGATAGTCTGATTTGATCAGCTGTATATTCGTAATTGCATGGTGATACTTGTGTACTGATACTTTCACCAGCAGCTTATCGCTTGTTATCCACACTGACTTTGTTGAATATGAATTATTCGGATCCATGTTTAGACATCATGTGGACGTCAGTAGTTTGTGATCTCATAATGATGCAGTTTGCTAGAAGATATGGTGAAATCCCTATCCAGCATAAATGAATCATGAATACGTTTAACAAAATAGATTTACCGTCATCGTAATCTTCGTCTATTGCATTGCGAAAAGAAATAAAATTTTCATGTATTAAAGTAAATTTGAAGAAATTAATGAAAGGATAAAATTATTCGAAGGCTAACGAAAAAATTTCACTTCCATTCTTCCTCACTGAGGACATAAGCATACAGCGAATATCACTTGTTCACAATACTAGTTTGTGTCATTGCACAACGCTTTCATAATTTGTTCTGCCTATGCAGATCAGTTGTGTACACGTATTGAATTTCATTTACGAATGGGGAATTGAAACACTCTGTTGAGAAATCAGTAACATCCTCAGAGTATTCGTGATGATTGCTTCTAATTGTGATTGGCGTGATTGTCTACTGGCAAGATGGACGAGAGATTACAGACGAAAGAAGAAAGAAACTTTCATTCTCGACCGCAGGAGGTGACGTCTGGGTTTGAGAAGGACACGACAAGCTAGTATTGATTACAACCATGTCTGACAGTATGCTGACTGTGCAGTGCAACACTGGTTTCTGCTGACACTATGTGGTTGCTTCATTTGAATTCTCGTCTCCACCGAACTGACTTCGACAAATCGCCTGCATTACAATCTACTGAGAGATCAGGTGTTCCGTTATGGGCACAGAGAGTTACGCCCACCCGAACTTTTTAGACAGGCACAGTTTGAATTTACTCAGCCTGTGCCGAATGACATTACACACCTTGTCTGTATCCTCATATTCAACATATTTGAAATTCCTCACTCTGATGCCTATTTCTGTTGCATCTACCTAGTAAATTTTATTTCTTGTTTCCATTTATTCATGTCAGCATTCATCAGTTTGTTTATGTCACGTCGGTTGAAACATTCTCTCCTGAGTGTATCTTGACTCTCCGGAATACTATCATCCATGTTTATATATATTTAGTCAACACATTTTGAGCGAACAGACTTTGACACTACATTCATTGGGATGAAAGCACGTAGTGACTTATTTTCAATATCATAAAATTATTTATGTGTTTGTTGGAAAATGTGCACAAAACTTCATCCTGGATAGTCTGATTTGATCAGCTGTATATTCGTAATTGCATGGTGATACTTGTGTACTGATACTTTCACCAGCAGCTTATCGCTTGTTATCCACACTGACTTTGTTGAATATGAATTATTCGGATCCATGTTTAGACATCATGTGGACGTCAGTAGTTTGTGATCTCATAATGATGCAGTTTGCTAGAAGATATGGTGAAATCCCTATCCAGCATAAATGAATCATGAATACGTTTAACAAAATAGATTTACCTTCATCGTAATCTTCGTCTATTGCATTGCGAAAAGAAATAAAATTTTCATGTATTAAAGTAAATTTGAAGAAATTAATGAAAGGATAAAATTATTCGAAGGCTAACGAAAAAATTTCACTTCCATTCTTCCTCACTGAGGACATAAGCATACAGCGAATATCACTTGTTCACAATACTAGTTTGTGTCATTGCACAACGCTTTCATAATTTGTTCTGCCTATGCAGATCAGTTGTGTACACGTATTGAATTTCATTTACGAATGGGGAATTGAAACACTCTGTTGAGAAACCAGTAACATCCTCAGAGTATTCGTGATGATTGCTTCTAATTGTGATTGGCGTGATTGTCTACTGGCAAGATGGACGAGAGATTACAGACGAAGGAAGAAAGAAACTTTCATTCTCGACCGCAGGAGGTGACGTCTGGGTTTGAGAAGGACACGACAAGCTAGTATTGATTACAACCATGTCTGACAGTATGCTGACTGTGCAGTGCAACACTGGTTTCTGCTGACACTATGTGGTTGCTTCATTTGAATTCTCGTCTCCACCGAACTGACTTCGACAAATCGCCTGCATTACAATCTACTGAGAGATCAGGTGTTCCGTTATGGGCACAGAGAGTTACGCCCACCCGAACTTTTTAGACAGGCACAGTTTGAATTTACTCAGCCTGTGCCGAATGACATTACACACCTTGTCTGTATCCTCATATTCAACATATTTGAAATTCCTCACTCTGATGCCTATTTCTGTTGCATCTACCTAGTAAATTTTATTTCTTGTTTCCATTTATTCATGTCAGCATTCATCAGTTTGTTTATGTCACGTCGGTTGAAACATTCTCTCGTGAGTGTATCTTGACTCTCCGCAATACTATCATCCATGTATGTATATATATATATATATATTTAGTCAACACATTTTGAGCGAACAGACTTTGACACTACATTCATTGGGATGAAAGCACGTAGTGACTTATTTTCAATATCATAAAATAATTTTTGTGTTTGTTGGAAAATGTGCACAAAACTTCATCCTGGATAGTCTGATTTGATCAGCTGTATATTCGTAATTGCATGGTGATACTTG
Organism: Trichobilharzia szidati; assembly: GCA_944472155.2. Lineage (NCBI taxonomy): Eukaryota > Metazoa > Platyhelminthes > Trematoda > Strigeidida > Schistosomatidae > Trichobilharzia > Trichobilharzia szidati. The sequence goes on from OX235276.1 coordinate 96,716,245, forward strand.
TGTACTGATACTTTCACCAGCAGCTTATCGCTTGTTATCCACACTGACTTTGTTGAATATGAATTATTCGGATCCATGTTTAGACATCATGTGGACGTCAGTAGTTTGTGATCTCATAATGATGCAGTTTGCTAGAAGATATGGTGAAATCCCTATCCAGCATAAATGAATCATGAATACGTTTAACAAAATAGATTTACCGTCATCGTAATCTTCGTCTATTGCATTGCGAAAAGAAATAAAATTTTCATGTATTAAAGTAAATTTGAAGAAATTAATGAAAGGATAAAATTATTCGAGGGCTAACGAAAAAATTTCACTTCCATTCTTCCTCACTGAGGACATAAGCATACAGCGAATATCACTTGTTCACAATACTAGTTTGTGTCATTGCACAACGCTTTCATAATTTGTTCTGCCTATGCAGATCAGTTGTGTACACGTATTGAATTTCATTTACGAATGGGGAATTGAAACACTCTGTTGAGAAACCAGTAACATCCTCAGAGTATTCGTGATGATTGCTTCTAATTGTGATTGGCGTGATTGTCTACTGGCAAGATGGACGAGAGATTACAGACGAAGGAAGAAAGAAACTTTCATTCTCGACCGCAGGAGGTGACGTCTGGGTTTGAGAAGGACACGACAAGCTAGTATTGATTACAACCATGTCTGACAGTATGCTGACTGTGCAGTGCAACACTGGTTTCTGCTGACACTATGTGGTTGCTTCATTTGAATTCTCGTCTCCACCGAACTGACTTCGACAAATCGCCTGCATTACAATCTACTGAGAGATCAGGTGTTCCGTTATGGGCACAGAGAGTTACGCCCACCCGAACTATTTAGACAGGCACAGTTTGAATTTACTCAGCATGTGCCGAATGACATTACACACCTTGTCTGTATCCTCATATTCAACATATTTGAAATTCCTCACTCTGATGCCTATTTCTGTTGCATCTACCTAGTAAATTTTATTTCTTGTTTCCATTTATTCATGTCAGCATTCATCAGTTTGTTTATGTCACGTCGGTTGAAACATTCTCTCGTGAGTGTATCTTGACTCTCCGGAATACTATCATCCATGTATGTATATATATATATATATATATTTAGTCAACACATTTTGAGCGAACAGACTTTGACACTACATTCATTGGGATGAAAGCACGTAGTGACTTATTTTCAATATCATAAAATAATTTTTGTGTTTGTTGGAAAATGTGCACAAAACTTCATCCTGGATAGTCTGATTTGATCAGCTGTATATTCGTAATTGCATGGTGATACTTGTGTACTGATACTTTCACCAGCAGCTTATCGCTTGTTATCCACACTGACTTTGTTGAATATGAATTATTCGGATCCATGTTTAGACATCATGTGGACGTCAGTAGTTTGTGATCTCATAATGATGCAGTTTGCTAGAAGATATGGTGAAATCCCTATCCAGCATAAATGAATCATGAATACGTTTAACAAAATAGATTTACCGTCATCGTAATCTTCGTCTATTGCATTGCGAAAAGAAATAAAATTTTCATGTATTAAAGTAAATTTGAAGAAATTAATGAAAGGATAAAATTATTCGAAGGCTAACGAAAACATTTCACTTCCATTCTTCCTCACTGAGGACATAAGCATACAGCGAATATCACTTGTTCACAATACTAGTTTGTGTCATTGCACAACGCTTTCATAATTTGTTCTGCCTATGCAGATCAGTTGTGTACACGTATTGAATTTCATTTACGAATGGGGAATTGAAACACTCTGTTGAGAAACCAGTAACATCCTCAGAGTATTCGTGATGATTGCTTCTAATTGTGATTGGCGTGATTGTCTACTGGCAAGATGGACGAGAGATTACAGACGAAAGAAGAAAGAAACTTTCATTCTCGACCGCAGGAGGTGACGTCTGGGTTTGAGAAGGACACGACAAGCTAGTATTGATTACAACCATGTCTGACAGTATGCTGACTGTGCAGTGCAACACTGGTTTCTGCTGACACTATGTGGTTGCTTCATTTGAATTCTCGTCTCCACCGAACTGACTTCGACAAATCGCCTGCATTACAATCTACTGAGAGATCAGGTGTTCCGTTATGGGCACAGAGAGTTACGCCCACCCGAACTATTTAGACAGGCACAGTTTGAATTTACTCAGCATGTGCCGAATGACATTACACACCTTGTCTGTATCCTCATATTCAACATATTTGAAATTCCTCACTCTGATGCCTATTTCTGTTGCATCTACCTAGTAAATTTTATTTCTTGTTTCCATTTATTCATGTCAGCATTCATCAGTTTGTTTATGTCACGTCGGTTGAAACATTCTCTCGTGAGTGTATCTTGACTCTCCGCAATACTATCATCCATGTATGTATATATATATATATATATTTAGTCAACACATTTTGAGCGAACAGACTTTGACACTACATTCATTGGGATGAAAGCACGTAGTGACTTATTTTCAATATCATAAAATAATTTTTGTGTTTGTTGGAAAATGTGCACAAAACTTCATCCTGGATAGTCTGATTTGATCAGCTGTATATTCGTAATTGCATGGTGATACTTGTGTACTGATACTTTCACCAGCAGCTTATCGCTTGTTATCCACACTGACTTTGTTGAATATGAATTATTCGGATCCATGTTTAGACATCATGTGGACGTCAGTAGTTTGTGATCTCATAATGATGCAGTTTGCTAGAAGATATGGTGAAATCCCTATCCAGCATAAATGAATCATGAATACGTTTAACAAAATAGATTTACCGTCATCGTAATCTTCGTCTATTGCATTGCGAAAAGAAATAAAATTTTCATGTATTAAAGTAAATTTGAAGAAATTAATGAAAGGATAAAATTATTCGAGGGCTAACGAAAACATTTCACTTCCATTCTTCCTCACTGAGGACATAAGCATACAGCGAATATCACTTGTTCACAATACTAGTTTGTGTCATTGCACAACGCTTTCATAATTTGTTCTGCCTATGCAGATCAGTTGTGTACACGTATTGAATTTCATTTACGAATGGGGAATTGAAACACTCTGTTGAGAAACCAGTAACATCCTCAGAGTATTCGTGATGATTGCTTCTAATTGTGATTGGCGTGATTGTCTACTGGCAAGATGGACGAGAGATTACAGACGAAGGAAGAAAGAAACTTTCATTCTCGACCGCAGGAGGTGACGTCTGGGTTTGAGAAGGACACGACAAGCTAGTATTGATTACAACCATGTCTGACAGTATGCTGACTGTGCAGTGCAACACTGGTTTCTGCTGACACTATGTGGTTGCTTCATTTGAATTCTCGTCTCCACCGAACTGACTTCGACAAATCGCCTGCATTACAATCTACTGAGAGATCAGGTGTTCCGTTATGGGCACAGAGAGTTACGCCCAAGCGAACTATTTAGACAGGCACAGTTTGAATTTACTCAGCCTGTGCCGAATGACATTACACACCTTGTCTGTATCCTCATATTCAACATATTTGAAATTCCTCACTCTGATGCCTATTTCTGTTGCATCTACCTAGTAAATTTTATTTCTTGTTTCCATTTATTCATGTCAGCATTCATCAGTTTGTTTATGTCACGTCGGTTGAAACATTCTCTCGTGAGTGTATCTTGACTCTCCGCAATACTATCATCCATGTATGTATATATATATATATATATATTTAGTCAACACATTTTGAGCGAACAGACTTTGACACTACATTCATTGGGATGAAAGCACGTAGTGACTTATTTTCAATATCATAAAATAATTTTTGTGTTTGTTGGAAAATGTGCACAAAACTTCATCCTGGATAGTCTGATTTGATCAGCTGTATATTCGTAATTGCATGGTGATACTTGTGTACTGATACTTTCACCAGCAGCTTATCGCTTGTTATCCACACTGACTTTGTTGAATATGAATTATTCGGATCCATGTTTAGACATCATGTGGACGTCAGTAGTTTGTGATCTCATAATGATGCAGTTTGCTAGAAGATATGGTGAAATCCCTATCCAGCATAAATGAATCATGAATACGTTTAACAAAATAGATTTACCGTCATCGTAATCTTCGTCTATTGCATTGCGAAAAGAAATAAAATTTTCATGTATTAAAGTAAATTTGAAGAAATTAATGAAAGGATAAAATTATTTGAAGGCTAACGAAAAAATTTCACTTCCATTCTTCCTCACTGAGGACATAAGCAAACAGCGAATATCACTTGTTCACAATACTAGTTTGTGTCATTGCACAACGCTTTCATAATTTGTTCTGCCTATGCAGATCAGTTGTGTACACGTATTGAATTTCATTTACGAATGGGGAATTGAAACACTCTGTTGAGAAACCAGTAACATCCTCAGAGTATTCGTGATGATTGCTTCTAATTGTGATTGGCGTGATTGTCTACTGGCAAGATGGACGAGAGATTACAGACGAAGGAAGAAAGAAACTTTCATTCTCGACCGCAGGAGGTGACGTCTGGGTTTGAGAAGGACACGACAAGCTAGTATTGATTACAACCATGTCTGACAGTATGCTGACTGTGCAGTGCAACACTGGTTTCTGCTGACACTATGTGGTTGCTTCATTTGAATTCTCGTCTCCACCGAACTGACTTCGACAAATCGCCTGCATTACAATCTACTGAGAGATCAGGTGTTCCGTTATGGGCACAGAGAGTTACGCCCAACCGAACTTTTTAGACAGGCACAGTTTGAATTTACTCAGCCTGTGCCGAATGACATTACACACCTTGTCTGTATCCTCATATTCAACATATTTGAAATTTCTCACTCTGATGCCTATTTCTGTTGCATCTACCTAGTAAATTTTATTTCTTGTTTCCATTTATTCATGTCAGCATTCATCAGTTTGTTTATGTCACGTCGGTTGAAACATTCTCTCCTGAGTGTATCTTGACTCTCCGCAATACTATCATCCATGTATGTATATATATATATATATTTAGTCAACACATTTTGAGCGAACAGACTTTGACACTACATTCATTGGGATGAAAGCACGTAGTGACTTATTTTCAATATCATAAAATAATTTTTGTGTTTGTTGGAAAATGTGCACAAAACTTCATCCTGGATAGTCTGATTTGATCAGCTGTATATTCGTAATTGCATGGTGATACTTGTGTACTGATACTTTCACCAGCAGCTTATCGCTTGTTATCCACACTGACTTTGTTGAATATGAATTATTCGGATCCATGTTTAGACATCATGTGGACGTCAGTAGTTTGTGATCTCATAATGATGCAGTTTGCTAGAAGATATGGTGAAATCCCTATCCAGCATAAATGAATCATGAATACGTTTAACAAAATATATTTACCGTCATCGTAATCTTCGTCTATTGCATTGCGAAAAGAAATAAAATTTTCATGTATTAAAGTAAATTTGAAGAAATTAATGAAAGGATAAAATTATTTGAAGGCTAACGAAAAAATTTCACTTTCATTCTTCCTCACTGAGGACATAAGCATACAGCGAATATCACTTGTTCACAATACTAGTTTGTGTCATTGCACAACGCTTTCATAATGTGTTCTGCCTATGCAGATCAGTTGTGTACACGTATTGAATTTCATTTACGAATGGGGAATTGAAACACTCTGTTGAGAAACCAGTAACATCCTCAGAGTATTCGTGATGATTGCTTCTAATTGTGATTGGCGTGATTGTCTACTGGCAAGATGGACGAGAGATTACAGACGAAGGAAGAAAGAAACTTTCATTCTCGACCGCAGGAGGTGACGTCTGGGTTTGAGAAGGACACGACAAGCTAGTATTGATTACAACCATGTCTGACAGTATGCTGACTGTGCAGTGCAACACTGGTTTCTGCTGACACTATGTGGTTGCTTCATTTGAATTCTCGTCTCCACCGAACTGACTTCGACAAATCGCCTGCATTACAATCTACTGAGAGATCAGGTGTTCCGTTATGGGCACAGAGAGTTACGCCCAACCGAACTTTTTAGACAGGCACAGTTTGAATTTACTCAGCCTGTGCCGAATGACATTACACACCTTGTCTGTATCCTCATATTCAACATATTTGAAATTTCTCACTCTGATGCCTATTTCTGTTGCATCTACCTAGTAAATTTCATTTCTTGTTTCCATTTATTCATGTCAGCATTCATCAGTTTGTTTATGTCACGTCGGTTGAAACATTCTCTCCTGAGTGTATCTTGACTCTCCGGAATACTATCATCCATATATATATATTTAGTCAACACATTTTGAGCGAACAGACTTTGACACTACATTCATTGGGATGAAAGCACGTATTGACTTATTTTCAATATCATAAAATTATTTATGTGTTTGTTGGAAAATGTGCACAAAACTTCATCCTGGATAGTCTGATTTGATCAGCTGTATATTCGTAATTGCATGGTGATACTTGTGTACTGATACTTTCACCAGCAGCTTATCGCTTGTTATCCACACTGACTTTGTTGAATATGAATTATTCGGATCCATGTTTAGACATCATGTGGACGTCAGTAGTTTGTGATCTCATAATGATGCAGTTTGCTAGAAGATATGGTGAAATCCCTATCCAGCATAAATGAATCATGAATACGTTTAACAAAATAGATTTACCGTCATCGTAATCTTCGTCTATTGCATTGCGAAAAGAAATAAAATTTTCATGTATTAAAGTAAATTTGAAGAAATTAATGAAAGGATAAAATTATTCGAAGGCTAACGAAAAAATTTCACTTCCATTCTTCCTCACTGAGGACATAAGCAAACAGCGAATATCACTTGTTCACAATACTAGTTTGTGTCATTGCACAACGCTTTCATAATTTGTTCTGCCTATGCAGATCAGTTGTGTACACGTATTGAATTTCATTTACGAATGGTGAATTGAAACACTCTGTTGAGAAATCAGTAACATCCTCAGAGTATTTGTGATGATTGCTTCTAATTGTGATTGGCGTGATTGTCTACTGGCAAGATGGACGAGAGATTACAGACGAAAGAAGAAAGAAACTTTCATTCTCGACCGCAGGAGGTGACGTCTGGGTTTGAGAAGGACACGACAAGCTAGTATTGATTACAACCATGTCTGACAGTATGCTGACTGTGCAGTGCAACACTGGTTTCTGCTGACACTATGTGGTTGCTTCATTTGAATTCTCGTCTCCACCGAACTGACTTCGACAAATCGCCTGCATTACAATCTACTGAGAGATCAGGTGTTCCGTTATGGGCACAGAGAGTTACGCCCACCCGAACTTTTTAGACAGGCACAGTTTGAATTTACTCAGCATGTGCCGAATGACACTACACACCTTGTCTGTATCCTCATATTCAACATATTTGAAATTTCTCACTCTGATGCCTATTTCTGTTGCATCTACCTAGTAAATTTTATTTCTTGTTTCCATTTATTCATGTCAGCATTCATCAGTTTGTTTATGTCACGTCGGTTGAAACATTCTCTCCTGAGTGTATCTTGACTCTCCGGAATACTATCATCCATTATATATATTTAGTCAACACATTTTGAGCGAACAGACTTTGACACTACATTCATTGGGATGAAAGCACGTATTGACTTATTTTCAATATCATAAAATTATTTATGTGTTTGTTGGAAAATGTGCACAAAACTTCATCCTGGATAGTCTGATTTGATCAGCTGTATATTCGTAATTGCATGGTGATACTTGTGTACTGATACTTTCACCAGCAGCTTATCGCTTGTTATCCACACTGACTTTGTTGAATATGAATTATTCGGATCCATGTTTAGACATCATGTGGACGTCAGTAGTTTGCGATCTCATAATGATGCTACTTGCTAGAAGATATGATGAAATCCCTATCCAGCAGAAATGAATGATGAATACGTTTAACAAAATATATTTACCATCATCGTAATCTTCGTCTATTGCATTGCGAAAAGAAATAATATTTTCATGTATTAAAGTAAATTTGAAGAAATTAATGAAAGGATAAAATTATTTGAAGGCTAACGAAAAAATTTCACTTTCATTCTTCCTCACTGAGGACATAAGCAAACAGCGAATATCACTTGTTCACAATACTAGTTTGTGTCATTGCACAACGCTTTCATAATTTGTTCTGCCTATGCAGATCAGTTGTGTACACGTATTGAATTTCATTTACGAATGGTGAATTGAAACACTCTGTTCAGAAATCAGTAACATCCTCAGAGTCTTTGTGATGATTGCTTCTAATTGTGATTGGCGTGATTGTCTACTGGCAAGATGGACGAGAGATTACAGACGAAAGAAGAAAGAAACTTTCATTCTCGACCGCAGGAGGTGACGTCTGGGTTTGAGAAGGACACGACAAGCTAGTAGTGATTACAACCGTGTCTGACAGTATGCTGACTGTGCAGTGCAACACTGGTTTCTGCTGACACTATGTGGTTGTTTCATTTGAATTCTCGTCTCCACCGAACTGACTTCGACAAATCGCCTGCATTACAATCTACTGAGAGATCAGGTGTTCCGTTATGGGCACAGAGAGTTACGCCCACCCGAACTTTTTAGACAGGCACAGTTTGAATTTACTCAGCATGTGCCGAATGACACTACACACCTTGTCTGTATCCTCATATTCAACATATTTGAAATTTCTCACTCTGATGCCTATTTCTGTTGCATCTACCTAGTAAATTTCATTTCTTGTTTCCATTTATTCATGTCAGCATTCATCAGTTTGTTTATGTCACGTCGGTTGAAACATTCTCTCCTGAGTGTATCTTGACTCTCCGGAATACTATCATCCATATATATATTTAGTCAACACATTTTGAGCGAACAGACTTTGATACTACATTCATTGGGATGAAAGCACGTATTGACTTATTTTCAATATCATAAAATTATTTATGTGTTTGTTGGAAAATGTGCACAAAACTTCATCCTGGATAGTCTGATTTGATCAGCTGTATATTCGTAATTGCATGGTGATACTTGTGTACTGATACTTTCACCAGCAGCTTATCGCTTGTTATCCACACTGACTTTGTTGAATATGAATTATTCGGATCCATGTTTAGACATCATGTGGACGTCAGTATTTTGCGATCTCATAATGATGCTACTTGCTAGAAGATATGATGAAATCCCTATCCAGCAGAAATGAATGATAAATACGTTTAACAAAATATATTTACCATCATCGTAGTCTTCGTCTATTGCATTGCGAAAAGAAATAATATTTTCATGTATAAAAGTAAATTTGAAGAAATTAATGAAAGGATAAAATTATTTGAAGGCTAACGAAAAAATTTCACTTTCATTCTTCCTCACTGAGGACATAAGCAAACAGCGAATATCACTTGTTCACAATACTAGTTTGTGTCATTGCACAACGCTTTCATAATTTGTTCTGCCTATGCAGATCAGTTGTGTACACGTATTGAATTTCATTTACGAATGGTGAATTGAAACACTCTGTTCAGAAATCAGTAACATCCTCAGAGTATTTGTGATGATTGCTTCTATTTGTGATTGGCGTGATTGTCTACTGGCAAGATGGACGAGAGATTACAGACGAAAGAAGAAAGAAACTTTCATTCTCGACCGCAGGAGGTGACGTCTGGGTTTGAGAAGGACACGACAAGCTAGTAGTGATTACAACCGTGTCTGACAGTATGCTGACTGTGCAGTGCAACACTGGTTTCTGCTGACACTATGTGGTTGTTTCATTTGAATTCTCGTCTCCACCGAACTGACTTCGACAAATCGCCTGCATTACAATCTACTGAGAGATCAGGTGTTCCGTTATGGGCACAGAGAGTTACGCCCACCCGAACTTTTTAGACAGGCACAGTTTGAATTTACTCAGCATGTGCCGAATGACACTACACACCTTGTCTGTATCCTCATATTCAACATATTTGAAATTTCTCACTCTGATGCCTATTTCTGTTGCATCTACCTAGTAAATTTCATTTCTTGTTTCCATTTATTCATGTCAGCATTCATCAGTTTGTTTATGTCACGTCGGTTGAAACATTCTCTCCTGAGTGTATCTTGACTCTCCGGAATACTATCATCCATATATATATTTAGTCAACACATTTTGAGCGAACAGACTTTGATACTACATTCATTGGGATGAAAGCACGTATTGACTTATTTTCAATATCATAAAATTATTTATGTGTTTGTTGGAAAATGTGCACAAAACTTCATCCTGGATAGTCTGATTTGATCAGCTGTATATTCGTAATTGCATGGTGATACTTGTGTACTGATACTTTCACCAGCAGCTTATCGCTTGTTATCCACACTGACTTTGTTGAATATGAATTATTCGGATCCATGTTTAGACATCATGTGGACGTCAGTATTTTGCGATCTCATAATGATGCTACTTGCTAGAAGATATGATGAAATCCCTATCCAGCAGAAATGAATGATAAATACGTTTAACAAAATATATTTACCATCATCGTAGTCTTCGTCTATTGCATTGCGAAAAGAAATAATATTTTCATGTATAAAAGTAAATTTGAAGAAATTAATGAAAGGATAAAATTATTTGAAGGCTAACGAAAAAATTTCACTTTCATTCTTCCTCACTGAGGACATAAGCAAACAGCGAATATCACTTGTTCACAATACTAGTTTGTGTCATTGCACAACGCTTTCATAATTTGTTCTGCCTATGCAGATCAGTTGTGTACACGTATTGAATTTCATTTACGAATGGTGAATTGAAACACTCTGTTCAGAAATCAGTAACATCCTCAGAGTCTTTGTGATGATTGCTTCTATTTGTGATTGGCGTGATTGTCTACTGGCAAGATGGACGAGAGATTACAGACGAAAGAAGAAAGAAACTTTCATTCTCGACCGCAGGAGGTGACGTCTGGGTTTGAGAAGGACACGACAAGCTAGTAGTGATTACAACCGTGTCTGACAGTATGCTGACTGTGCAGTGCAACACTGGTTTCTGCTGACACTATGTGGTTGTTTCATTTGAATTCTCGTCTCCACCGAACTGACTTCGACAAATCGCCTGCATTACAATCTACTGAGAGATCAGGTGTTCCGTTATGGGCACAGAGAGTTACGCCCACCCGAACTTTTTAGACAGGCACAGTTTGAATTTACTCAGCATGTGCCGAATGACACTACACACCTTGTCTGTATCCTCATATTCAACATATTTGAAATTTCTCACTCTGATGCCTATTTCTGTTGCATCTACCTAGTAAATTTCATTTCTTGTTTCCATTTATTCATGTCAGCATTCATCAGTTTGTTTATGTCACGTCGGTTGAAACATTCTCTCCTGAGTGTATCTTGACTCTCCGGAATACTATCATCCATATATATATTTAGTCAACACATTTTGAGCGAACAGACTTTGATACTACATTCATTGGGATGAAAGCACGTATTGACTTATTTTCAATATCATAAAATTATTTATGTGTTTGTTGGAAAATGTGCACAAAACTTCATCCTGGATAGTCTGATTTGATCAGCTGTATATTCGTAATTGCATGGTGATACTTGTGTACTGATACTTTCACCAGCAGTTTTTCTTTTGTATTTCACAATGACCCTGCTGTACTTGCAATTTTCAAATCCATGTCCAGACACCATAGGACATTTCCTGAAGTGTTAAATCCTCATTAAGCTGATGTTTCAAATTTTACCAACTTTTTCTGTGTAATATTTTGTTAAATGTATAGATTTTAACAGTGATACTTACAGCTATATTTCCCTGTCACTTTATTCAAAATATATAGATATATAAAATAAATGTAAATATTTAAAAGGTTTTGAATGTACGTATTTATTTCAATACACTGGCTAAATAACACAAATGCGCTACATTTGCATAGTTACATAAACTCTGATTTTTGTGGAGTAACTTGTCAAAAAGTTGCAAAAAACTATTACAATTATTTGCCTTTGAAACACTGAATATTTGGATATAAAACTGTTGACAGATAATACCTATAACTGTCTATTTGCAACTCTGTGCTTGTTTAACACTAACTAATAACTATAATTGTATATATTGAAGGATTTACATGTTCAAGTTGGCTCAAGTCAGTGAGTCTATGATTTTGGTATCATTTTGGTTAACTGTAATTGACTGTGATATTATTATTGTTGTTGTAGCTTGTTACCCTTCTTGTTGTGAATTATTTTCCCGTGCTGGTATTGTCCTGATTGTTTGATTCTCTGTTTTCCTGGTTTTAAGGGGGGCAATACACAAGGTCGCTTCTCTCTAAATTATAATTTAATGTAATAATCCGCTTCTCAGGCGTGAGGCTAGCAACCCCATTCTGGTAATTCATTTTCTATTTTATTATTCTTATATTTCTTCTTATCATGTTTTAAAAACTTCTGTGTGTCATGCAATATATGAATCATTTTCCATATTAGTTTGTTTATCAAAGTTATCACACAGTAAAACTGTATTATATTTTGGGTGATATTTGGAACAAAATTCATTGTTCATAATCATTTCATTCATTTTTTAATATAGTCTCTTCTATCAATGAGGCCTATTTCTTATCCTTTATTCGGTTTCTTTTTTACACAATATATAGCCGTCCCTGCAGTGTTACCATCTCTTAATCTGAGTTTTACCTGATTTTCTCGACTGCGATTTTATAGTTTTTTTCAAATTAACAAAATGTCAAATATCTTACTTGTAAAACTTACCAAGTCGGCTATCATTGACTACAAAAGTGTAATTGTATTTAATGAAATTAAATATACACAGATTCGGTAGAATCTATTAAGTTAGGCAACCTTACGAATTACTTGCGAACACATAGGTTCTGTGTGAAGACATAACTAGAGATCGAATATCGTTTCTTCACAGTACTAGTTTGAGTCATTTCGCAATGCTTTCATAACTCGCTGTGCCTTTTCAGATCAGTGGTGTACACGTTACGAATTTTAATTGCGAATGGTGAATTCTAACACTCTTTCTAGAAATAAATAGCACTCTAAGAGTTTGTGTGATGATTGCATCAGCTTGCAATAAGGTTGCTATCTACTGGGAAACCAAATGACAGCTTGCGTATGAACGAATTCGGAAATATTAGTCTGAAATAATGATGTGATTCCTGAGCCTGGGAGGCCGACAAAAATTCAGTAGTGATTACAGTATGCTGACTGCGCAGTGTAACACAGGTTCCTGCTCATATTATGTGTTTGGTGTAATTTAGGAAGATTGTTGTCCCAGAAATGATACCAGTTGGTTACAGTTGCAATTTCCCTTCTTTTTCGCAATTTAAGTGATTATGCTTAATGAATATTTCATTATTTAAAGGACAGTACATTGGATAATTTGAAAATTTATTTATCAGTCTGTGATGTATATATATATATATTCATGATGTTTCGATTATTCAGTGTAATATTATAAGCTTGCCTTGAATTGTTTCCATCCGACTTTACCTAATGTCTACAATGTCTGCTGTTGTCAAACTCATCAATATCATAGAATAAATCAGAAAGACAGATGTGTAATCTCAAGTTACACAGCTCAATATAACTTAGGTGAATCAGTATAACTTTGACATCATTATGGATTCAATTAAGTGATAAGTAAATTTAAAATGTTGAACGCCAATGAGAGGAAACTACGTTGAATATGTCAAATTCTACTTGAAACAAGATTTTACTTACATGCTTCGCTTTGCTTGATGAATATTGTGAGCGCTTGAACAATCAGCAACAGAACGCAGAACCTCTTCTTCATCATCATCATCTTCTTCTTCACCGTAAACGTGTAAGCAAAGAAAAACAAGTCTTTATATAGTTTATTCAGTGACCTTATTTACACTTGCCACGTGTAAAGCAATAAAGATTTCTAAAAATAATACAAAGTGCATTCTGCTTCTTTTTTAGCGTGGCATGATAATAATCACAATTATAATCATATATCTGTGAATGTTGTTTTTTATTTATAAGGTCACCGGAATGAAAGAATACTAGCTCAACAAAGAATAGATGAGGTGATTCCAATCGGTGTATATTGAGAATTTTACCTAATTTTCTAAAGCATATAGATTATTTTCGATGATTTTCACATAAGAAAATACTCCAAACATGAAAACTCTGAAGGGTAATGGATTCGTTAAGGAATAGTTCAGCAACATATCAATTTCTCAAATGATCTAAATAATGAGTACAATAATAAGATCTGAAATTTGAAACACTGACATTGTAAGTAAGACAAGATTCTTTTCTTTTACACAAGTGTCAGGTCTCTTTGTAAATTCCTGAATATATTATCTCGCATATTTAATGGGCTGCACAATTTATGCGTAATTGGGAGTTAAGAAAAATACAACTGAATAACTTCGCTCATCGCAATTCATCACGAAAATCACTCATAAATCTCTCTACTTTGTCAGTTAATTCAGCTGAATCACCTCCTGAGACCAAATTTCTGGTTCAGACAATTTCTTCACTTCAGTTTTCGATAAATATTTCCTTACACATAATCGCAATAGACTTGCGTTGACAAATTGATGCACGTTGCAGCAAATAAACAAAAGATGTAGTACAAGCAAGTAGATGTAGTTGAAATTCACGCTCACATTGAATCATCATCTCACTAATGCCTGGTAATGAATCCATCATGTTTGGCGAACCAAGGCGACAGGCAGGTGAGAGAAATATTTATTACTACTTGAAAACGTCTGACCATTCTTAGATGCAGTACATGGGAATTACAATGACTTTTGAAACAAAACTGAATCAACAAAATCGTTTTGAGACTTCAGGAAGCTTGGATCAATTATTCGGCATAAGTTCATCGCTAAAACGTAAAACATAAATTCTTACTGGTATTTTAAGCAATGTCTCTAAAGAACATAATATTATCCTACTGATTATATCAACTGCGAATGCTATAGTTACAGGATATGTAGGCATGGATAAGATCTAGATTTTCATACACCGTCATAAAGGCCAATTAACCTGAGAGGCTTAAGCCTTGTTTATCTTTGAATTCCAGGCTATATGTTAACGTATAAAAGAGAGATTAATGGTATATTAAACTATGATACAAAAACAGATTTTCGCACAACAGAACAAAGACAGCTATTGTCCCTATGCGTGCCAAAAATTTGAAATTACTGGACGCTGTGGCTGGTTAAAGTAAGACATGTTTCAAAGTTTCCTTCTAGATTCCAGGTTCTTAAACGTCAATCTATGCATGACTACTGAATGAAAGTGATAAAGTAAAAGTCGCACTGGATGGATGTCAAAAATTATATAATAAGACGTGACTAGTTTCGAATCGATTCACCGAGATATACAACTGACATTCTCGTATATGGAAATAAATGCTAAGATGAGTCAGTCAACAAATGCCTTTATCTAGTTACGATAGTCATCAACAACACTGTGAAGAAGCATGTTTATTTGTGGAATGACACATGGGTCGATGAATTTCGAGGTTAGCGTGTTTGACACGAATTTTTGTAAGGGGACCGATAAGCAACGTGGTGAGATGAAATTTTGATAATTATGTGTTTATGATAAATCAATTCACAAAACACGGCCTTCACTTCGCTTGGTGATCTGTACGTATAATTGACAAGGCGAGATCGATCTAGACTATTCCCAGAGATTTGGGTCTGTGTCATACTGCGTTGGACTTTGCGCATGCGGTATTCTCTGCCTACATGCAGCGAACTGAATTTTCAAAATGTATTTCAAATAATCACAAACACATAGATTCAGAGTTCCTTGTTTGTGCGATCAGTCGACATGTGAAAGAATTCAGTGATTATTCAAATATTAGAGTCTTCAAGGTTAGATTAATTAATTTGAAGTTTTGCAGACATGATTTCTAAAATAATGCAAACCCTAATTGGATAGCCACCTATGGATTTTGATGTTATTTACGTTTAACGCAGTCATCCGGAAAAGCAATAAGATCGATATTTAAATGCAGTTTCATGAGCAGAAATGTGATGTTGCTCACAGTCGTCGTATTCATTTCTCAATGGTTGCTTCCAGAATCATGACTGCAAATTTTATTTCTCACAGAAGAATGCCCATCCCATCCTATTCGGAATATTTCTGTTCATCTCGAAGTATATCACAGGTGTATTCACTTGACGGAAAACAGACTGAATTCTTCTGGTGAGAAAGTAATTTATTTCTAAGTATTGGTTTGTAGGGATTTGACTGACTGGTTACAGGATTTCATCATGAGCTGACATCGGTTAAGAAACCACTGGAAAACCGGCTAGGAGTACTGGACAGCTGTTTCGTCCTAGTTTGAGACGCTCCATCTGTACGCACCTATAACCAAAGGGCTAACGCAGGACGTTCTAGTTACAGGGCGACCTCATAGACCATTAAGCCACTGGGACCCGATCCAACGGCCAGTCCATGAATTCTAACTTCTGCCAGTTCACGACATAGCGCCACCACTAGCCAATATCTTCAGCAACTTTTTGTCCTCACACACGACCCAATGCTCCCTGTTGCTCACGATTTCCTACTAGAACCCAGATAAACACCCACCTGAATAATTCAAATCACTAGCGAGTATCTCATTGATATTCTGGTAGTCG
Organism: Trichobilharzia szidati; assembly: GCA_944472155.2. NCBI lineage: Eukaryota > Metazoa > Platyhelminthes > Trematoda > Strigeidida > Schistosomatidae > Trichobilharzia > Trichobilharzia szidati. The sequence goes on from OX235276.1 coordinate 96,732,864, forward strand.
TTTGGAGAAACTGTACCCAGAGCAATGGAAGTGCACTGAATAGAAATTACTCAAAGATGGATTTTGGAATCTACATAGTTACCTGTCCATAGAATGAGGATTTCTGCATGCCTTTTAATAATAATAAAAATAATCATAGTCATAAAAAAATAATAAGTATAGTACCTTCGAATCTCAGAAGGGACATGAGTTCCTTCAAGGTTGCAGATACGCCTTGCTGACGAGTGCCAACTAGCACGAAACTTAGGTCCAAGGCTTCCTCCCGATTGCCTCCAACCATCTAATATCATCATGCCTTTATTTTGTACAGCTTTTATATTATGCAACATTTTCAACATAGTTTATTCCATGATATTTTCTCTTCATCCAGGGTTTTTGAAATAAAATTTCACGTGAAGGTGGACCATGTGAAACACTGTTGCCTGACGTGGAGCGCAAACCAAGAGATTATAATTTCTTTCCTTTGTCTTCTTCGGTAAATGGATGCAATTTAGTTGATTGGAAATAAGTGAAGTATCACGAATCCATTCTGTGAACCAGGGACACAACCAAACAACAGCTTTCTCTCGCATTTCAACACCCTCAAATCCAGTATTATGTTTTATTGCCATGATAACAGGAGCTTGCATATCACCAAGTTGTAGGCACATTAAATACTAGTCAGAGTATTAAACCTAATTGAAAGTCATGCTTTATCAGATTTAAACAAACCAAACAGGAGAACGTATCTGTGAAATATCAATGAATTTATCGGTGACCAAAATTTAAGGAGACCACCAAGAAGCCATTACATGTTTGCGGCTCACTGTTTTGGTCGACTGTACCATGTGATTAGCACTCCCACGTTTTCTGAAAGTCACAGTCGGATGATGGATACCTAAGGTGTAGGAACATGTGAAATGGGATTTTCCACTGACTTTGAAATGGTGATGCATCTTTTCACAAAGTAAGTAATTACAAAGTGATTGGCATACTTTCAGTCACATTCAGTGTTTTCTCAAAGTTGAACTACAAAATGGGAATGGGATATTCTAGGTCGGATAATTATATAGCATGTAGTTCTTATCGTCCTCAGAGTCTGTATCCCTACACTCAGTAGGACCAACTTAATCTTTATCGAGTAACGTTGATTCTGTCATGAGGTTTATATATTTATTGGAATCTTTGACTCCTCTGCCATTGTCTTCTTTTCATATCTGTAAAAATTCAAACGAATCAATCTTTGCTCTAAAAATATCGGATTCCCTACTGTCTAGATAATTCTTGTACTGCCTGACTACCTTGATTAACTAGATTGTGTGCACTCAACTATCCTGAATCGCATTTTGCCGAGTGACAGAACATGCTTGTTGAATTTATTTGGAGAATGAAGAGTCAATTAATTTCCACTTCATGTACAATTACAGTATGCAATGGAAGCCAATATTGCAGTTGATTTCAGGATCAGTACACTGCTGTGCACCGCAACGAATTGTGTGATAAACGGATGTGCTGGAATTACTGATCACTTACAAGTGTGATTATTTTCTCTACTATTTAATCTGTGATAGTAATACACACACCATGGTATAATAAAATTTTGTGAATTGCGTGACCTTAAGCATAAAATAAATTAAACATAATTGCGGAGAGAAGAACCCTTATTCATGAGAACAATGTGTAATGAGTTTCATCTCTTTCAGTCCAAATTATTCTGAATAGGTTTGTAGAGAAAAAGAGTATAGCATACGTTGTTTATCACTTGAGCAAAATATAATTATACATACACAATTTCATTGTAGATGGTTCTATCAGAATATATATTTTCCTCACTCACTTACACTTGATATGTGTGTAGGTTATACTAATGTAAAATTAAATGTAGTTAAAGATGAGAGCCGTTTCGACGAATTTATTTGTGCTTGAGTTGGAAATTATTCACTTATATAGATAGAAAACGACTGTCACACTGAGATGAACAATTTTACTTCTCTTCGACGTAGAACTAATCTGCAGTTCCATCACCATGACGAAAAATGAAGTGGATACATTCCAGTGGCTAGGCTTCATCTCAATAGTCCTCAATTATCTAGCCATGTGAAAAAAACTCAAAAACATGTAGATGAAAGAATTCGATACACATGAAGTAAATGACTATTATTTGACCAAGATCAAGATTGAAACCTTTGGAATAATACAATATACTCTTGATGATACGTTCATCTTAGTGCCACTTCAGATCAGAGTATGGAAAATGTATGGAAGGAAGTTTCACAACTGGCTGATTCATGAAGTTCAAGAAAATTCTATGGTGCATAAAATTAAACTGTAGGTCTATGTGTTTAATTAGCCGTTCTTGGGTAATCTTCTGAGTGTTTTCAGTTCACTCCAAATCGTGTCGTCAATATATAGGAAAATTTTTAATGTAAATACTGAGAAAACTTACATATCATCAACTATGTAGTCAAAATTAACTCAGTCATGCGCTTCAATTCTCGTTGTATCATTTTGGCTCTCCAATACCAGAGAGGAATGTGTTTGATGTTTATATTTCTTGCATTTCTGATATATTGTGCTGTTCATCTCCTATGGTGTCCGGGGTGCAAATTCTGCGAACTGTGTAGCAGAGTGAACGGATCAGGTATCGCTTGGTGTATACACCAATCTCAAGAGAATCCTCGTCGAGAATTGTTATCCAGAACGATTTATTGCAAGATCTATGAATCCTAGACCACAAAAGCCGCTTATGCTTAGCGTTCCGAAAAGACTACTCTACCTGAACATTCAATTCACTGCAGATATATCTGCGGAAACACTAAAAGATTGACTGTAGCGCTCACTTAAGAAGACCTTCTTCGCAGCTGAACTACGACTAACCTTCTCCATAAAACCTATGATTCATGTGAACGTGAAGGATAAGCTACTACTGCTGGCCTCATCACTGTGTATTTATCAGTTCACCTGCTCGTGTGGACCCAGGTATGTCGGCCGTACCCAGCGTTCGCTTTCCAAACGTATCACTGAACACTTACCAAAAAGGTTTTTTACAAAGTAGAAAAACGACGAATTCACAGCTCTATCTTAGAACATCTGATAGATTCAAGAAACCAAGGTACACCCCAAACAAACTTCAAATTCGTCTACAGAATACGAAGTAGTCTTCCTAAAAGTGTACGAATCAGACTTCTTCAAACTGTAGAAGCAATGGCGATTCACTTGCTAAGTCCTGAACTCTGCATACAGAAGAAGTTCGTCCAATCACTGTACTTGCAATGGACGTAATCTCATTACCCGACAAGTCAATTCTACCTAATTTTTTTCCTTTCTCTTCAATAGTATTATTTGTCTTCTCAGTTGTATTATTTAACATTTTCAACCTTTTTGTTCTCTACCTACACCCAATTTAATTTCTACACCTCACTAACACTGTTACTGACTTGACCAACGCACAATTTCTAGTCATTTATGTCACGTCATCCAACTCATTTGCTCAATTTCAGCTCTTATTTAATTGACATTATTCTCTACCCCACTTATACTTAGTCTCTACTGTAATCACCTCTGTTGCTACCCTGACTTAAGTTGAAACATTTTAGCCAATTATATTACGTCATCTAACTTGCTAACTCAACCTTACTTTAGTTGCAATCTAATTAACTTTGTTTATATGTTAGATCATTCTTGTATTACATGATCATTTATATAAATTTGACAAACATCATGTACACACACAAATAATTATACATATAAATGCGACTGTACAGCTATGTGAATGAATTTGCCGAAAAGAGTCTCTTCGCTTAACGCCTTCTCTTTTTCATGTGACTGTATAACTGCTCAATGTTGACCTAAACACTTGTCTAAGTACCACTTCCTTTCTATGACAAACACTTATGTCGCACCGAATGTCCTTACGATTCATCACAAACATTTCACTCTAGCAAAGGATAAACTATGTGTTCAGTAATTATAAGCGAAAACACATCCCCGTTACCTTGTTTAATATTCATCAATCATTTTTACTTACATATCTGAGAAGAATGCCAACCACTAGATCATGCATTGATGTTTGTGAAGGTAAGCAATTTCAGTCTCGGTCAAATCGTATTTTCACGTCTCGATTCTTGATGTAATATGAAGGTTGTCTATTCTTCCACTACTTCACTGCTGGGAACGCAATTTCTAAGGAGGGGAATCGTATCTTCGAATATTTCAGTTCAGTTGTCTGATTTTATAATGGTTTTTGTGTTTTTATTTATTTATTTATTTACTAAAAGGAGTGAAACGTGAATGTCGAATATTTAAAAAGTAGTGATATTTAGCGATGCTTGCACTTAGAAGCCTCCCATTCAGCATATTCTGTCATAATGCAAGTAACGATAAAGGTTCTACACAAAGATATAAACGATAAAACTATATAACATCGTGTTTATGCAGAGTGTTGATATTCTCTGAGACATGCATAAACAATCTAACTAGACCTTCTCCATTCAACAACAATAAAATTGGACATAATATGCAGATATGCTGAATTCAAGAAGTAGCTAGCGCATAATGAATAACAGGAAAAGTGATGTTAACAATAAATGAAGGAAAATGAACTACTTACTTTAAAACAGAGTGCAGTTAGTCAGCTGTAGTATTTATAGGACTTTTGTATAACGGTCTCACGAGATTTTAAATACATTCATCTCACTCTGTTTACTTTAATTTGTCCTTTGCTTTCCATTCATTCTGAAGTGTTTATATTAATCCTAACTACTAAAGGTTCTAAGTATCTTCTCAAACATATTCCATTGTTAGTGTGAGTCAACTGTTTTTTTCAAACAAATATCAAAGTTTGTGGAAACAAACTGTGAACAAATAAAGACATGAGCACTCATGAAAAATAAATTTGATAAGCACTCACCCAGATGTCATGTGTTGAATCTCATTAAGATTCTGTCCGTTCTCAGTATTTTAAGCAGACTCTTTATTCATTTACTCACACTGCCATCTAAGAATATCATATGATGAAAATACGTTGTTCTGATTAATTTAACTTTGAAATCAGATTGATAAAAATATTGTTCACTTATGAAGAAGAACCGCGAGAAATTCGAAATAAATGTGCCACATTTCATCCATGCACGCTTAATATTCTGAATATGTGATGTGCATATTTACTGACTTCACACCAGAATAGGCTAACACAGAACCTGAGTTAAGTCAGTTATTGATTTTGAACCTATTTGCTAAACAATAACGTGAATTAAACTGGAGAGCTATAAAAGATTCATTGCATGGATGTCAACTAAGCAAAGTTCAAGGAACGTATGATGTCACATCACGTATTTCGACATTCTCAGAATGAGACTAGAATATTTTCACAAATAGCTAGGGAACCATGTAAAGTCTTTTGCCTGAAGTCTGCATTTTGTTTGACAAGTTGAATGGGTTGGTGCTTGTTGTGTTGTTTTCGAACATAAACAACATGCTTGATTTTCGAATATTCGGAGAGCATTGCTGAATAGCTTGCACATGGAAATTTGTCCGATGAGCTTCGAAAGGTTGAAATCCGCGTTGATTACTATCTAAAGACCAAACTTTTACTGAGGCACAATCTAAGTTGTTGAAGAAAACGATTGTTTTACTACCAACAAACCTCATTGATCCTAGTGGTAATGCTTTAATATTTTTAGGCCAAAGATGACTGTCGGAATTTCAGAGTTCTGCATGCGACTTTGCACGGAGCCTTAATGAAACAGAAGAATTTATTTGAGAATATTTGAACTGAATACGTCTGAACTGTTGTTTTTGAAGTCCAAAATAGCCACTGTCACGCACTGCCTTCTGTTAGTGACAGATAGTTAAAATATACTTTATTACGAATCTTTGTACGTTATCAGCCTGTCATTGTAAAGACGGGCTATTAGGAATCATAATTCAGTCCCTCACATCTGGCCTAAATGAATCCATAGCTTCAAAGCCTGATGTGCACACTGTCGACAATTTCTAGCAACATACTGATGAATAGTGAATTATGTCACCACTGAAATAGAAACGCTATGATGACGCCTATCTAGCACATGTCTTAACCTTTACATAATACTGAGAGGATAAAAGCCTTAATGCGTCGATAACCAGTGGCTTTTAAATTCGTGAATACAACTTTGCTTTTGTCACAGTGAATACACAGTCATTCGCTCCTAACGTGCCGAATATGAATTTATTTTTGATGTAATGTAGTTACCAGTAAAATACGAAAAATTCTGATAATGAGTGATTGATCTGCTCAGAATCCATCCTTGGATGAGAGTTAACTGTTCTTCATTAATTTACTTTGTACTCATCGTTCACCATCCGATTGAATTATCTTTCAAAATATTTTGTTTTCTTCGAAGGCTTTTATTAGTCAAAAAACGTCACCTTCAACTGTTCTATTCAACAGTTTGAAACGTTAACGTTTGATGATGAGATCAGAAAGCCTATCACACATTTTCTTCCGGATGAAACAATTAAATCCTCTTCCAGCTAAGATTTCATTAAACATATACTCTTCTATGTAACAAGTGGTATGCAAATAAAGCTGTGAGTTTTGCTGTGATATCATTTCTTGAAAGACTTTCAAGAAGTAATCGTCCTAAAATCAATATTTAGCATTCACATTTTGACAAATATATTAGCACAATAAATAAAATACGGATGGAAAATTGGAAGATGTGTTTTAGCGTAGCTCAGATATGATAAATTCATTTGAGGAAATCTGAGATAATCAGCGCTGCCTACGAAAAATAAAACAACAGCTATGGTTTGAGAACTATTTACTTTCTGATCAGCTTGTTAACCTGTCTTGTTATTAAAAATAAATCTAACAATTCAACCAGTACAATTTTAGATGCGTTCACTGTGATTCATAGTTGTTTTAGGGATGCGGCTAATGATTTGAAATGTATGATTGCAGTGATTTATTGAAGAGGAAGGTTATGGCGTAACTGACATTCGTTTCTGAAATAGGTAAGATAGCAATCTGTTCTAACTTACAAAACCTACAGCAGTATTCCGAAATTCACCCGCCAGTGCAATCCAAAAATTCTGAAATGTGGTACGATGATTGTTATACATTGTGCCTCTAGTGAAAACGTAAACGAAAGGTGTTAATGCGACTAAAAATAATGAGGTGAACCAAGACAATGTGTTTGCCAATGCAAGTGTTGAACTCTGGGCACAGTAGAAGAATCAAATTTCATGTGAGATAAGATCATTTTAATCATAATCACTCAGTGATGCATTAGTAGCAACTGGATGACGTTTCCAGTATAAATTATTGCTCATAATCATTTCAATTTAGTCCCACATCTTCACATATTGTCTAATATTTAGTTTCTTTCTCTCCATCTCTTCAACTTCCTTTTGTTGTTTTTGTCACTTTCCATATCTCCGGTATAGGCATTGTGTCATTCCAATTGCAAGAGTGCGGTGTTGATTCGATAAACAAAGCTTCATTACAGTTGTGAAATGCAATATGTGCAGGTTGAGTGAGATGCTGGTCACTGAATCTTTTTCATCGAATCTACACCTAACAATATGCAATATGATAGACGAAATGTTAATACCAGAATGTGGAAATAAAATTAACAATTTCACCAAAGGGTATGAAACAACGAAATTTTGTTAACGTAGTTTACAAGGTATTTTAATTATTGCCTTGATACGATTATGAAACATAGACTGTGTGTGAATTGTTGTGATTGTCTAATACTGCATCACTGGGTTCTCCGATCAGATAAATTTATTTTGAGATGTAAAATCACATGTACTTCAGACTTCCAGGTATTAACGAAAGGGAGTGATGTGATGGACGAATTTCCTGTCTTAAATTCCTTTGATCCCACTCTATGCCCACTTGTAGTACAGTATTTCATCTTGCTTCCTAATATCACTGGTTGTGTAATTCATTTTACACGGAATACGGCAAGTCACTGAGTAACCCTTATTTTAAATTAAATCCAGCTTCATTATGAAATCAACTGTCATGCGAATCAGACGTGTTTACTAATTTCAGTGTTTACTCAATATTAGACTTTGAATCTCGTCAATAATAAACGAAATATTTGTTGAATTCACATATAGAGTAAAACGTCTTTATTTTATTAACTAACAATTACTGAAAAACACTGAATAATTTCAGAGTTCACAGTTCTAAATCGTCGAGACTGTAAGGCTAACTCAGACTAATGAATAAGTGGAGAGTAGTGAAGTAAACAAAATAAGCCTCAACATTACAATCTTCATCGCCTGAAAATGTTTACATTATTTCACTACTTATTGTATTTAGCGTTGAACAAATTCCATTATTTAAAAAAACTCTAACAATAAATCTACCTTTCATAAGTGATTTGAGAATTGTTTCTTTTGTAAACATTGAGAAGTTAACTGAAACGATTTGACTATTCGTGTGCTTTACAGTTTAGTGTAAATAAGTAGTCAGTGGGAATCAACGATTGCCACACTGACAAAAAGTATCATACGTATATCCTGTGTTGGGTATTTCTCCCTAAATTTGAATTTTTTCTAGTTGCTTTACTACGCAAATATGAATCATTTCACACTCTGTTTTTAGTCTGGTGAATTCCTAGATTATATTTCTTTAAAGATAAAATACTCATATCCATAATTACTCTCTTCCATTATCACTGACAATTTGGAAGTGTTCCCTTTAGTATGTAGTGCTTATCATGGAAGCTCGTGCTAGCCACCTGATAACTTAATCACCTATTACAGCAAATCCATTGGTGATTGACGAAAAGCGTAGTTTGGGAAGAAAAATATATCCTTATTTACAATCGCCTTTATGCATCACAAAGTTTCTGATTTGCAGTTGTCACCATTCGCAAATCAACTGCAATTTAAAGACATCTTTGTGACTACGCTCATCAATTATGACCTGAAGGTGTAAGTCTTACATCCTTTTTCATGAAAATCATCAGTGCAGATAATTATTCTCTACAATTAGCATATATTCCATTTATTTCAGTTGAATGGTACCTCTGCAACAGGTTATAAATGTGTAGTGAAGGGATGAATAAATCGTTGACATTAACTTCAAAATGCATGAGAAGGACGTCAACAACTGACCATTGAACTAAAGATGAAGAGCCAAGCAGCATCAGATTTCGCTTCAGAATTACCGGATGTGAACTGAGGGCACGTTGATCAGAGTCAAAATAAATAAAATTAGCTAAAATTGTTTTTTTTATCTTGAGGCTATTCTCCTTTTATAAAGCTCTCTTCCTTCATAACAGCATGAAGGAATAATATTGGCCATTAAGGATTTTTTGGTTTATCGACTTATTGTAAACTTTCTGCGACACCTCTCTTGATACACATTTCATCTGATAAGAAATGTGTAAGGCGTGAATCCGCTAACTTATTGAGAAATATTTAGTGAACAGCCCACTTCATTCATCCATTCAGTAACATAGTGTTTTTATCATTTATATTTCATTGAAGTTATACTTCAATATTCTAAGGAACACTGAAATAATTCACTATGGAATTAGGAATAATAGTGGATTTTAAAGCCCAAAGAAAATGTCCATCTGACTAATTATCGATAAGACGAAAATAATTACTCTAAAAATGTAGTTGAATGTATTATAGGATCTCCACAGATTGGAGTGCTAGCTGTTCAGTATAGAGTTCATTGTGAATCTGACAACTCGTAACAAAGTCATTCTATAATCGTACACCATGAAAGAAACTTTCACACGAATAAAGTTAATGTAACTTCAAGAAGCCGACATGTCGACCCGAGACCGAGCACATCGGTCCAATCAATCGACGGGAAAATCCAAAATTCAATTAAATCAATATGGCCCGTTGCACGAGAGGTGGCTCTCGTGGCCCGAGTGGTCTAGTGGATAACGCTTGGCGTTTGAAACCATGGGCACTGTGTTCGAGACTCGGTGGGAACATCATCACTCACTGAGAAATGCAGGTACATCCAGTGACGAGTCCTAAATAGGACGAAATGCGCATCCTGGATTCCAGTGCTAGTCACCATCCACCGATTAAATAACTTCATAATTTTTTTGAATTTTTCAATATTCCATTGTTTTTTGAATTAGCCACTTTTCATCAAGTAACACTAACTGGTTGATAGTAGAAAAATATTTTCAGTCGTGATTTAAATTATTAAATAAACATGTATAAGACGACTTTATTTTACTTCTGAATATAAACAAGTTCGATATGGACTGAAGTTTTCATTACCAGTTAATAAACACTTCAGCATGAATGTAAACAAAGTTTGAGTCAAAGTCCAGAGAATTAGGTGAATATATTTGCATATAAGTTGAGGAATGATGCAAGTCCATTTCATAGCGTCTGGTGTAAGATGATTGTTATTTTAGAGGTAAGCACTGCAGTTCTTATGATTTGTAGTTACTATCACTTTCTTGTCATCAATGGCTGCATTCTTCGTTTAATCTTAGGCGTTCTTATTCCATGATTTCATGGTTTATGAGGTTTAATATTTGATATGTATATTGAGCAGTCATCACAATATCAGATAATCTGTTCCTTCGCGTCTATTTAATCTTTTTAGGTATTTTATTGACATAACATTTATCACATTATGTTAAAGTAAAGTGGAACACATCTGTAGGTGAACTTGTAGTCAAAACATTCTACATCCCGCAACATGCCATCCATTATGAGAGTGTATGTACATCCCATTACTGATTGCAATTCCGAACATCGTGCATATGTGAGGACAGGTTTTCACAGGAACTGTTATGGTGAATGGAAAATTTCAATTCACACGCTAGGGGCTGTCATGTTTCCACGTGTTTACCGAAAGTTATTTCAGGCCAAATGTTTTGTCTATGAGATATTTCAGTCTTATTTGCTGTCTGATATTGACTCCAACTTTTGAATATTTTAAGATATGAAATTGTCGCACAGTTAACATATTCATCGATGGCATCACCCATATATGTAGGCAATGTTCATGCATTAAATCATTCATGCTGAGAATTAAGGACATATTGGTTTTATCTAAAATCAGCATTTGCTAAATATGCAACAACCGTGGGCAACGCTTCAAAATAGCTTTCTTGATTTTGTTTAGAATCAGCTACCTGTGGACGATATCAGAATTTTTACTAACATGTCCTAAATATTTTTTTCTTCAGGCGAACGAAAGTTTTGCTACTCAATGGAAGGTTTATGCAGCAATCGCTTGTCTGTAAGTCTTCCTTCCCGTAATCTTTGAGATTAACACTATTAACTGTAAATGACTTAAAATACCTTCACATCTATTCGTGATTATAACCGCAAAAGTCAAATCTTGAAATGGTGGTGTCCGGTGATGGCACAGCGGTTAAGATTGCCGTCGACCATGCACAGGGTCCGAAGTTAGACCCCTTCCGACGCACATGCAATATCAATGGTCGGCCTGCGAAGTTGTGCTACCGATATCATACGCTGAGAATTTCATAATTGCAGCGAAAATACGGTGTGGAATCAAGCTAAAATCAAAATCAATTATAGAGCAAAGAATCAAACAAACTATTGACTACTACAGATTTGAAGTATTTTCTTGTTTACATAGACACTGTGTTAATCGGATATGTGGCGTCGTCAAGGTCTACTGGCGATGATACAACATTATGCCCATCTGTTTGCTGTGAATATTGGTTTGATTAAAGTTATGCAAAATAACTAATATTTGAATTTAAGTCCATGTGAATAAATATTTAGTAATTCATTAATTGTACCTGCGTTGAGATGCTAGTTGAGTGAAGACTATTCCGATTATCGGACTCTGTATAATATTGTTAATAATAAGAAAACAAACAGAAAGAGTACAAACATGATCGAAAATTCCTTTCCCCAGGACAAATATTAGGCTTTCGTTTCTTAAATGGTATTAGTAGGCAAACAATGAATACTTTGAATTGAAAAGGATTTATTGGACCTTGAGTAACTGATAACTTGCGAAACGTAACAAAATGAATCTTTTTGGAATATTCGAACAGTATAGCTTAACTGAGTTCATCTGATCTTAAATAATGTATCGGACCAATAAACGTCTAAGCAGTGCTTCAGTTTTGCAATCATATGAGTGAATGTATACTCGGAATGATTCCTCAAAAGTTCCAAATATGTGGAAACTCCAGCTTCTCCTAACAGCAAATCATTTGCATGGATAAAAGTATGAACTAGCAAGGAATGATTGATGTAGGGCTATTGAATGTTTTTATTCAGAAAACTCCTTTCATCTTCCGGAATTCATTATAGCTGTTTTCCATTTGTATTTTAGAGTATTGACTATGATCTTGTGTGCATTGCTATTCTTCAAATTCACAAATAATTTAAAAATTCAATTGATCCTGATAGGATTCATAGTAAGTACCTCAGAGATTCACGTTGATGAATTAGATTCGTTTCCTCGAGATAATTTTGTTTCTATTGTTGATATTCACTCAAAAATGGATTAAATTTCAGGAAGCAACAAAGGATAATAAAGCAGAATTTAATAAATTCACCAAATTTTGGTGGAACATCAAACTCAATAATATTGATAATAATATCAATGACAATAATATGAATAGTAAAACGACTTAAGATACCACTACTGATAAAGGATGTTTTCAAATGAATGACGGATAATAATTAGGTTGAATAAATTAATAACAATAATAACAACAGGCAATAAGCAAGGTGAATTGACGTTGTGGATTCAGAGTGATCGCGATTTCTTTCTGTACACGGAGACTAAGTTTACGAACCCTAATTTCACAAGCCTCCGCAATTGCACAAATTTTCCTTCGTTTAATGACATAAGTGAAGGACTTGATAGAGTCAGTATCATGTCTCCAGTCTACAAATTGGACATATTGATACCTTGACTGCATATGATTTCAGTCACTCTACTAAAAGCTGCATTATGCAAACAGGCAATCGCCTCCTCCTACAACCTATTTATTTGTTTCCACAAACACACTCAAGTTGATATACACAATTCGAAGTGTCGAAGATTGGCGACAGCTATTTTCCAGATTGTTGAAGCAGTCACTTGGTGCAGTCAATGTACACGAGTTTTGCAGCACAACTAATTCTACTTGTAGATCAAGTCTTTGTTTGACTTTATCTTGTACGTAACACCCTGTAAATTGCAGAGTGTTATTTGTAGCTTTCTTCAAAACTGTCGGATAGATGTAAGTTTCTACATCTTAGATGTTAACAACTTTTTGGAATAATATGATCACCGAGTCAGATTGATTCATTATAAATTATTTAAATTATTCCCAGCGTGTTTAAGATGGCTGTAATGTGGCATATTTCTGTAGAAGATTTATGTATGAACCACTCACGATATCCTAATCGTGAATGAGATATCCATCGCAGTCTTTGCTTTATATTCAACTGTACTGTTAAAATAAATTTTGTATGCTCTGTTCCGAACAATAACTTCTTATATAGTCTTCACGTGTTTAGCTGTGAAGTTAACATTCGGATGATAGAAGATTAATTCTTGTAATAAGTTTTCTGATTTTGATTTGCTTTCACACACAACAACAGCACCTACCATATACCTCATATAAAATACCGTTTGTCGAATATGATGTGGCAAAATATCCCCTCACAGAAACTGAGTGATCCACTGAAATTGAGGTTGAGGTTTGTTATTCACTCCAGGATGAGGGACGTTTTGGTTGATTGTATGTTGTCGACTTAAACAACCTCTGAAACCAACATGCACGAATCTTTGACGTCGAGCTATATCGCAAGTATACCTTTTTCTTAAGCAAGGCTTCACTGAATTAAAGAAAATTACGAAACTTGTTCAGCGGATGGGTATAAAATCATGATTGACTGCAAATTAATTGAGGTGAAATTATCTATTCTTCAAGCTATCACGGATTGTGTTCTCTAGCCCTTACGTGCACAGATCGACGTGTCCCCCCTGTGTACGTGTGAATGTAATTTGATAAGTGTAGCGGGATTCACCATTTAAGATCTGACACTTTGACGGTTTACAGTACAACAGAAATTACGTTTTCTCATCTAAACCGCGGAATGCAACGAAAAACAGACACATTGTACACCTTTTCTTTAGGTACATGCAAGATACTGGGGATTCATGAATCCGTCCGCAGTTGTAGTAATACAACGTTGATCCCACTTAATAAACGCGAAACCAACATTCCTTTTTCTATGGGGTTTTTTCACATCACTAAAAGTTACACTGCAAGAACATTTTAACTGAAATTTGCTGTTATTTTATATGAAATTTCTGTGTTTATGTCAATTTTGTGAAAAAAATGTTAAATTTTTCCAACTTAGATGCTCAGAATGTCTAATTTCTTTTGCCAACAGATTGTATTATGGTCTGCAGATATCTGTTTTATGTGTTGCCGACAGTCTGATTCTAAGTGTTACTTTTTATTGGGCTTCGTTATTGTGGAAGATTTGTTAACAATTATCGCCTGCATCTATGTCAAAAGATTCAAACCAGTGGTGATAATAGTTCTGATATCTTTATCGATCGCTTTTCTGATAACTGGAGCAGTTTTATTTTTGTTAGATATGAGTCAGGTAATTGCATTGAAATATCAAATTATCCTTTTTATTCTAAGGTTTTAACATAACTAGAACTGTCAACTAAATATTACTATTACTAACACGAAATTGCAGCCTTAGACCTGTCTCTGTATTCTTGAGGAAAAACTAGGGGTATTTATGCAGCATTTCAAGTAGTGCAGTACATTCGCCCATCTGAGAAACAGTATCGCACTTATTTGTTATGTAAAGTAAAAATTACTATGTAATTCTACGATAATGACGAAACATCCTATTACACAGTGGTAAGAAATGGTAAACTTAAATTCTTGTGAAAAGATGCATTTCCGTGATCCCTAATTTATCTCACTGATTCATTGAAATTTTCAGAAAGCTGCATTGTTGTACATACATATTTTGCAGTTTTGTTTCATGGAACAACAATCAGTTTTATAATCAGGTTACTAATGCTCGAATTGTGCATTTGATCTGATGTAATCCTTGATCAACATTCTGATCGTAATTTATCTGAACTTGATATGATTATGAGTAATATGTTGTGCTCGAAACCTCATCAGTTAATATTACTGCATAAGGCTGTGAAATTTTTCAAAGTAAAATCTTATCTATAATGGAGTTATGCTTCACCACAGTGTCAAAGTTTTACACTTACATCAATTTATTTGAACTTGTTTCAGCTGAAGTATTTTGAATTGATTGGCGGCTTTTGGAACACTACCGTAGCTTTAGTAAGTTCACAGTTTTACTTTGGAATTTAGAAATCTCTTTATGTATTAGCTGTGGCGTTTGGTTTGAGATGACGAATCATGAACAATTTGTAACAGAGGTGAAGTCTACCTTGACCAGCCTTCGTGGTGTGGTCGAGGTTATTAAAAAATTCCAAATCACATTCTCTGTAGATCTGTGTTGATTTTATTCATTAATGTAAATCAGGAGTTTATATTCAGTCAACAGACTGGCATATATTCATTTGAAACTCAGAAAATTCACGTTGTTCTATTTGTTACTTTGTTTCTTTCAGTTGGTTCTAGTTTTTGCCAGCTCGCTGAAATAACATGAATAACACATCAGTCTATCGGTCATATTGTGTCAAGGGATAAACACTTGTGCTTGCGTACACATTTTATTATGCATGTAACTTCCTGACTATTTGACAGTTCACATTTCAAATTTATAGAATAAATTAATATTTCTGCACTAAAACTTTCATTTTTGTATCTGTACAACAGTTTCTTCTGAATTATGTTTTTCATGAGTTTGTCTATCACTCATAAAGAGAATTTGAGTGCTGATTGATACTTCCTTCCACATTATGTATTCTGACAATGAAATCATCTTTTGAATATGTGACTCAGTCAGAAAGAAAGGATGTCGGATTAAGGTAAAGAGGGGGATTCTCTAAAGAAATCATCACACATGGAAATACTAAACGTAATTCGGTAATATGAATGGATGCTTCTACAATCCATTGAAGGAAACTGTTAGTTGATTGTCTACTGTTTGCTGAATCAGGTTGTATAGTGGCGAGGTCTTGACGAAGAATCATCACCTTATGTCGCTTGGTCTTACGTTGTCGGTATAATTGTCTGTGTGACCTCCATCATCACATTCCTTGTAGTCTAGAATGATATTTAGTCACTTAAATTGGTAATCAAAGAAAATAAGGAAATTGTTCACTTAGTTCATTGCGTAAATATGATCTGTTTGTATGCTGTTGCGTCAACAACTTTCACCTAAAGTGAAATTCTGCTTGTAGTAATACCCTGCATATCCTATTTTATGTAAAGGAAATTCAACTACTACAGTAATTAAAGCAATCAGTAATGTTAATAGCTTCGTCATGAACAATATGTGTGTTTACCAATGATGAATTCTAAACGTTCTTCACAGAAAATTTTTCCTTCATTTACTCTGATAAATCCATAACAGCAAGTTGGGAATCAAAAAGAGATGGAGGTGAGTAATGGCAACTAATCAAGGATCTTATGTAGATATAAATAAAACACTGTAAAACTTGGTGAATTTCAAGCAAATTGATCAATGCAAAACAAGGGAGGTCAATGGTATTACTAAGCCACTAAGAAGTAGATTTATGAGAGATTTTGTTTTTCATGTATCAGTTATCATGTTGTTAAGTCACAGATGTGTCTCTGTTATCAAAGTAATTTATAAAAGTAAGCAGATGTTGACAACTCATAATTTTATGCAAATCCTTCTTCTTCTTCAAACTGTGGTAAAATGACCATCGGAACATTAGTGATGTTTAGCTTTTCCAACGAAGAGTGGTGTGAACTAGTTGATCACAGGAACAAGTTGGAATACTAGCTTTTATGCGAAACTATGACAAAAGAAGGGAATGAGGTGCGTTCAGTGATTCACTACTATTCTGGAACATTGGGTGAAAGATTAGCCAAATCATCGTCAAATATCCGTACAAAAACCATCAAATGTAAACAGAGTCCTGAATAAGGCGAGACGTTGATCTGTGCTGGGCTCATCTCGTCCATACAGGATATCAGGTCAAAATTACCATAGATTTCACATGTAATTATCATATTGATAACCCATCCATCATTATCACCAACCCATATTGCGAGATCAATATGAAGTGTTATGCTGACTTTGTGCTACACAGAAATCATTGTGCTTGTGCAAGATTAGTGAAAATAAGGTTTGCATGAAGACAAATTTCTTTCCAACTAAGTCATCACCCAGTCTGTACACGCATGCATTTTCATTGTTTTTGTGAGAAATTTCCAGATTTATTTTTAGGGAAGGCTTGAATTAATAAAATTACTAAGTGTAATAAACAGAAGATATGTAGTGATACTATTCTGGAAATATTTCAGGTTACAGGTCAAGTTGATAAAACTCTAAATTGTAATAATCTGGAAGATCGGTTAGAAAAAATACAATAAAATTATAATTACTGCGAAAACTTATCACTTCGTGTAGTTATGGCTTAATGACATATTATCAACACAATTGGTAGGAAGTTCGAACATTTAAGAAACTTTAAAAAGCAGCTTTCATATCTAGTAATTCAGAAAAGAATCAAAAACGTGAAAGTAACATATTCAGATAAATTGGACGAGAAAGGAAACAGGATAAATTTTTTAAATTTAAATTTTGATTTACAGCTTGATTCCACACCGCATTTTCAGTACAAGTGTGGAATTTTCAGCATGGATATCGGTAGCCCAAATTCAGGCCGACCATAGATATCGGGTGTGCGCCGGCAGGGGATCGAACCGCCGGACCATGTGCATGGTCGGCGAGAGTCCTATCCACTGTGTCACCAACGCACAGGTGGGAATTACTTTGCATGATGGTAGGGTAAGGACAATGGTTGGACCTATTTAGTTTGAACATATGCAGCGAGCTTGAGTGTTGAGTCTCCAGTACATCAGCTATTCCTTAATGCTTTGATTTCACTTCCTATAATATATGTGACCGGACGGTGTTTTCCAAATGGAGCTGAATGCGCTGAAATCACCAAATGTTCTGTTATCGAACTGTATATACCTTTGTGTTTTCCATTCACTAATTATGCTCTATAGTGTTCTCGAGCCTGTTTGTTGGATCTGGACACTTTCAATAATTTCCGTTTCCGCGTCCGTCGGGCTTTGTTTCGTACTTCAAATTTCTAGCGGTTGTAACAAATAGTTTAGACATTTTGAAATTTATTATCAGAGTTTCGAACCGCAACACATTTATGAATTACAAGATCATGTCCAAACCAAGTTCATTTTTAACAGTTTGAAAAAAAATTGGGCATTGGGTTGATGATATTCATTATAATAAAGGTTTTTGTATATTTCCGTATGCATAAAAACAAAGCGATGTTTTTCTTACTAACGTTTCGCTATTTAATGCTTATAGCTCTATCAAAGTGTCATTAAACCAGAATTTACAAATTCTCAGGTTAAATGTAGAAATAGAGCCATGATTCATCAGTATGGAGTAATTTTAAAGTTCTAAAGTTGTCAACTAGTCAAGATAACAAAAGCAGGTGTATATTATTGGATTTGATGTGTATATCAAGTTATAAAAGCAGCATGTTTTACATAATGAAGAAGCATATCATATTCGTGTTGATTTTGTCACTTTATGGTGGGGAAGGAGTTGTAACCAGGTCAGGTTCTGTTTAG
The DNA here is from genome assembly GCA_944472155.2 of Trichobilharzia szidati. Classification (NCBI taxonomy): domain Eukaryota; kingdom Metazoa; phylum Platyhelminthes; class Trematoda; order Strigeidida; family Schistosomatidae; genus Trichobilharzia; species Trichobilharzia szidati. The sequence goes on from OX235276.1 coordinate 96,751,565, forward strand.
TCCATCATTCCTATTCAGACAGTTTGGATTCCTTTTTATAGGAAGTGATTCTGATGATATCAGACGTTCTTTGTAATTTATGAAATTTTTCTGAATGATGATTTCAATATTGTCAAAATCAGTTTTGTGGTTTGATTCTTCAGCGTGTAGCCTATGACTGAAAATTATTCAGATTTTTTTCTTCAGCTGGATTTTTCGGTGGTCGAACAGATTGTCTACGGTGTTCGTTCCTTCACATATTCATTCCTCGAGGTTTTTGTCCAATGTATCCCGCTACACATTTTATGTGTTTCATTTTATAGACACAAGTAGACACATAATCTTAAGGGGTTTGGTCCTTCATATGGACAAAGTTGCTTCGCAGTGTGTCTGATGTTTTGAAGAAAACTCTGCTTTCGTGCTTATTGAGGTTTCCTCTGATATCCTCTGACGTCTCTGCTCTACATGTAAAGATAGCTGTTGAGTTCCATGTTTTCCGAATGCGTCTTCGATCATACCTATTGCCAGTGTTATTTTTGTTGATTAAGTTCTTTTGGTAGTTATTTTGTTTGAGAGTCTCAGTAATCGCTTTTACCCGTGGCATCTGTTATCAATAGGTGTGCTCGTAAAAGCAGACTTCAAAAAACTGCAAGATTTTTGCGGGGATGGGCTGCGGTGATCCGAGTCAAAATATGTGTTGGAATGGGTTTTCTTCCTGAATATGGATATGCTAAAGTGTCTGTTTTCCCTCCTCTCAACTAGGCAGTCTAACAATGGTAGTTCAGTGACGTATGATTCTGTGTCTGAAGTAAACTGGATTTTCAGAGATGGATTGTTCAGTTTCTCCAAGAATGAACAGTGTAGATTCTGTTTCAGCGCAACAAAATTGTCATCAACCTATCTTAACCAAATTTTAGGCGTGAGTATGCTGGAAAACATGTTATCCTTGAATCACTCCAAAAAAGATCGGCAACTATTTGGATAACCAGTGTTTCGATAGCAACACCATTTGTATGTCTATATGATTTTTCTTTAAATGTAAAATAATTACTTTTTGAATAGAAATTTAAGCTCCTATTTATTTCACTGCTGTCCAGTGGACATCTTTGTGATACGACTGTGCCTGGTTCTAGTTAACTGAAAATGATATCAAAACGCGATAATGAGAATACTCGTACTTAATGAGTGAATATCACAGCATACCATAATATAGTATTTATTCACTTCTCAGTGTTTTATTTTGGATTTGAAATCACAGTAATCTGAATGTTATTTTGCAGTGGATGTAGTATCCATAAGAAGTATCTGAAATGATGGTATGTCGGTGAATTGGTAAGACCTACTATTGTTCCTTGTATCCCATTTAGGTTTTGGTCTTGAAGGAATCTGTTGGTATTCAGTTTCATTTTGTTGAGTTGGCCAAATTTTTCCTTTTCTTCAAAAAGTAAGTATGGTTCATCGGATAGGTCTTCAATCGTCTTCTTTTCATAATCAGTCTTGTTTGTTATCACAGTGGCTTTAGTTATAACGATGCTTTTTCCTACTTTGAAATTTCTTAGGGCCTCATATTCTTGTTTTCTGTGATAAGATGGTATGTTTCGCTGTGTCGTTATTAAGTTTTTATGGAAATTTAGTAAATTATTTCGGACATATTCACGAGAAAACAGCTTTAGAGTGTGCATTTCATCTTCCTTATCTCGATTATGTTACCAGCACTACCAAGCTACTAGGTCTCGTATGAATATTCACTTAACATAAATCATGCTGCACACGTAACATGGCTCTAGAATGTAGTGGCATGTCAGTAAGGTTGATTTGGAAAGTTATTACCATTCCAGTCGAATATCAAGGTTTCCGATTTTCGTCAGTAATTTACATTACACAAGATGGAAGAATGATTAAGGAGTGAAATCATCTGCAAAATAAATTATCACGGAATAGTAGCTCCATTAATGGATCATGTTTTTCAAGATTGGCGTTTGTCAGTTCTGCACAGTTTGTATTCAATAGAAAACAGTTTTGAGTTTACATCATCACATTATTTTTGTATTTATCTTCAAGATTAAAGAGCGCAAAATTTACAAGCAGGTGAGTGCTGCATCGTCCTCTGGATGCATCTGAAACATAATACCCGTCTTAAAAGTAAAATAGGCATTCAGTATTAACGAGAGGAACTATAGTCTCGTCATATCATTTTTCATTCATTAATCGTCGGTACTTGAATATGAAGGAATACTCCTGAGTACTAGATAATGATGTTTAACCGAATGTTTGACTATCAGTGTAATGCATCTTTTTCTTCAACTTAAGAGCTGGAGTCGCTCTTTTTAGAGGCGTAAATCGTTGCTTTGGCTTATGTGCTGGTTTTAATTCACAGACTTAGATCGTAAGTGATGAATACTTCAACATTATTGACAGTTAGTCATGCTTGCAGGTAGGAAACTTTTTTTTCCTTAATTCAAGTAAGGAGAGTGACTTCTGCTTACAAATGTGAGAAAAAGAACATGCATTTTAGTGTTAATGCAGAGTAGTGATGTCCTCTGAGACATACATAAACAATCTCTAGTGTCCATCTCCACGTGTGCACTGCTGTACTTCTTAGCATATACAGTTGTATGGTGTGGGTTTATTTGTTCATAGAGTTGTCCTACTAGAATGAAAACCCACTAATTTTTGCAACGCGCACATCGAAAGCTTGTTTCGACAAAATTTAAAGGTTATCAAGGTCTATTTTTAGTGCAGACATGAAACCATCCTCCGATGCACATAATCGCTTTGAAGAATATTCGGTCATTTGGTTAGTTGGATGATTCACAAGTATCAAATCATTCAATGAATTTTGTGGCAGCTTTAAGGTAATCTAATATTTAAATGCATAATATAATTTACTCTATTTCATCGAAGAAAATATTATGTCTATTGAGCAAAAGTATCAAACTGGAAAAATGTAAAGCAGTATCGCATCATATTTCACACATGATGTAACATTGTTTCAAAGCTGTAAGATTATTTTATTATTATTATTATTGACTGGCCCTGCTTCAAAATCCTGATTCATATTTCTTTTATAAAAATATCATTTTGAAAATTTAACACTGAAATTTGTTTCTGAATCTATTTGGTACTCATTTATTTGAAAGTAATATCTCTACAAAGCTGTAAGATGTTCATTTTCAGTGCTTATTTGTAACGGTCAGACATCATCAAAACTTGACGATAAACAAGTACTGCGAGAATGCCGAAATCAAAATAGTTTATCCCATCTGCACCCAAATGTAATGTGCGCTATGACCAATTTTACATCATGAAGATAAGTATAAGAACTGCATTCAGTCAGATTTTCATTTCTGAGGTGACATAAGCACCGTTAGGTGAACGCGAGCAGAAAACCGAAATAGATTTATCTCATGGTTGTGATTCCTGCCCTTGACGTACGTGTCATATTTCACTGCTCTATATGATATTCTCTGACTGAGGGTAAAATATAGTGATTCAACCTGTGATCATGAATGATTAAATGGTTTCGCCCAACTGAGTTAAGAAAGGCAGCCTCCATTTCTACCCATATATCAGAATAATATCACAGTAGAAATCACACTAACAGCTGTAGCCTATAGTTACACGAATAAAGTAGCTTAATGTGACTGTTGTCAGCTCGTACAAATCTTGATACATGGATGGACTCAGGAATTTCAAGGATTATGCATGCGACTACACCACAGTTTCAGCCACTGTGGTAGATGTGCAGCCTTTCAATCGAATTCGAGAAAACGCGTGCTGGCTTACAGCAGGTAACGCCACAGAGATACAAAGATCACAATGTGCCTTTCAGATGCACACTAGATAAGGATGTATTATCACTATTAAATCATCTGAATGCATTTATCACATTCGAATCGATTCCATTCAGAATCTTGAGTTTGATTTCTGCGTACAACGGAAGCAGCTTCAATTCAATCCTGATTGACATCTGTAACCAAACACATAAAACGTATAACTAATGGTTGTGCCATAACAATAACCAGCAGACGTAACAGAGACAGTATTGCGTTTATTAAAAGCTGAATTTTTTCTCTGCAACATAATTGCTCTGTCATCCTGATGCCGCGCTCTAACAAAAACTTTAGGTTTCCTGGATATGAAGCATTTCACATACTGAGAAATAATTCGTGAATGCTACCTCTGATCAGGTGCCTCATCATATGGAAAAATTAGCACAGTAAACAATTTCATCGCTATATTTAAATGTGGATAAATGTGGGATATTCCATCCTATATTAATTTGCTTTGTGTTTATTGATCATCACGGAATGAGTTCAGTTATTCAAAGTTCAGGTCACAAAATATCAGGCCAGCCGTGTAATTCCTAGCATAAGAAAAATTCACGTTTGAAATTGGGACCTCGTGGTCTGATTAAATTTCGTTTTATTGGTTAGAAATTAACAGGTTGTTATCAAATTTCCTAACAAAAATGGTAATTATGATGGTTTTAGTGACCCAGACAATATCTGTAATGATGAAAATATGTGTAAGGTTGAAATGCATTTTAATTTTGAAGAAATAATTCACAAATTGCGTATAAAATGGCTTTGCATGTGTATTACAGCTGTACGGATGGGCCTCAAAATTTGTTTAAGAGGCTTTACGACCTGTGGAGCGAGCAGCAAAGATCAGCAACATTACGAACCAGAATTGCAATGTAGTATTTGCACGACCAAGCATGGTAAATGAAATTTTTCTTTTGGTTGCACTTAAACTACCGTCATGTGTCTATTCCTGCGTTTGCTGTAGAATGGGTTCCATCAGTAGAGTTTGTAATGAAACCATCATGTTAGGTGGACCACCATCACGATGCAGACAAAACTGTTGTGGTAAGATTGTTAGAAGCAGTCAGCCGAAAGCTTTGTAGCTATGTCTCGTGCCACTAATTAATGTAAGGCTGTATCGAATAGAATGATTTTAGCCCTCCTACTCTGCTCACTAGGAGGTGTTGGTAATAGATATTTAGGATCCACACTGTATCGCTAACATATGTCAGGCAGTAAAGTTTTGAGAAATTCAACTGATCCAGAACTTTGTTGAATGACTTTACTTGTCACATAAACGTATCGAAAGATCATTTCTAACTTGTAATTTATCTAAATGCCACATGTCAACATGCTGCAACTCAAACATTCCCGGCCATGATTACCTCGATTCATTGATGTATTAAATTATGTTGAGGTGCTGCAACGCATTTTTACAGTCTGCTAATGACGTCATTCTATAGTATTTTAGCAGAATTTGATACATGAGTAGAAACGTGGCCATACAACATAACATTCAATTTTGACTAAGTAAAAACCAGTTTCCTAGAATTCTTCGAAATGTCATTCTAGGAAACTGTATCATCATATCTTTCAAACTGGATGAAATAGCACAGGAAAGACAATCGCCCTGGCACCATATTATCTCAAGTTACCATTGCTGACCAGTTTGTATTCGTATACAATTCTCGAGCGAAACGCTTTTCACGTAAACAAATTATGTTTTATAATTAGATTAACGTGGGAATATGCGTAAATTTCTAAAGATTTGAAATGGTTAACAGGAGGCTAACGATGGTTAACGTGAAATGGGAATGATTGCTGTTGATGACTACATAAGATACACATGAACATATATTCTCAAGTATATATCTCCCGAATTGAACAGTAGGTCTGCAGGAAGACGGAGCCGGGACAAATATCTGATCACCAAATTTAATGAATGGATTTCAGGGGAAAAAAGGCTTGGGGGTTATGCGCGTTTAATCAACTAGAAATAGTGCACACATAACTAATCATTAAACAGCAGCGTCTTAAAGTGGCATGGATGATTGACAGTGTCGCTTCAGCTAAAGCCATCTGTCTCAGCAGTACAGGTCAGCACAAAAATTTTAATGATGAATTTTGTAGGCTAATCAGTTTTGAAAATTAGTTTACTTCCATTAGAACCTTTCTCTTTGGCGGAATCAATCAAATACATTAGTGGTACGTTTGAATATTTTACGCAGTATGATAAGCTTTTTGTTTTGACATTATTTCAAGCAAAACTACCAAAACAAAATCATTGTCAGTGAACTATTGAAATATAATTGTAATTAATAAATTTATTGACACATCATATTAAGCATATAATTAGTCAAAGTTTAATGCAATTGAATCCTTATTTGAACTAAATTTCTCAGTAGATGCGTCTTTTGAATTTGTAACCATAATCTTTCGCAAATTTGTAGTGGAATGATTACCATGTATATACAATAAAATAAAACTTCACTAGTTTCAAGTTTGACTATCGACTGATATCAGTCAGCGAAGCACTGATAACCAACTTCGGCTGTACGAATCCAACGGAGATTGTGCCAAATTAACCAATCGTTAGATTTCTTGCAGTGACCATTGGGTTGGATCCTTGTGGCTGAATACTTTGTAAGCTTCCTTTGCAACCGGAATGTCCTGGATCCGTACTCCAATGAGCAGCACTGACGATGAGTCTCGAACTAGACAGAAAAAAATATATCTCCAGTAGTTCCCAGTGTTCTTCATTGGTCCTCTAACTGATTTCTATCCATGGTGAAACTTGAAGGGAATCAAGCTACTCCCTACAAACTAATCCTTGAAAAATCCTCTCAATTTGATATATTAATGAACATGAGTCCATTCTGTGAGAAAGGATTGGTTGATTTGCTTTCACATGGATGATAGTCATGCACAGCAACAGTAACTGTAACTCAATGTAATGTTGTTCTTTCTTCTGTAACCAATGAACTACTGACTGATTTTATATGCTACGTAGTATGCCGTGCTACTGGTTACATATAGCGACATCTTTAGATAGGTGAACACAAAAATGTGATACACATATGTACACCATATACATAATTAGTGTGTGTCCATGTATAACTATAATAAGGCTATATTGGAGAGATTTGGTCACAAGAATATTTTGCAGTAGATAACACTCATAACAAACACTGACGAGAGATTTCCAATCATGCAAAATTTACTACTGAAGGCATTAATTTGCCTTCTACTCCTTTTGTCTAATGACAGTGCAACTAATGAATGTAAGTTGATTATTAATCCTTTTTAAAAAAAATTGTTCAAATATTATCCTTTTGTTTATTGTAGTTTTACATTTTGATCAAACTTTTCTGAACTTTATTTACAACATATAATTACCCATCACTATAACTATTTAGAGATGAACTTTAGAGTAGATTAGGCTATGAATTTAAATTAGATACAGGGTAATTGATCACCTGAATGGTTGTTTCTTTGTGATCTAAATATCCGTGAAGGCGTTGGTTGATAGTAGGACTATAATAGCAGATTAGCAAACGTAAGAATCCCTGTGCCAGTGGATTTCAAGTCAATGAATGAATGATCAGCGCGCCAGCCTCATAATCTGAAAGGTTAGGTCTCTAGTGAAGTCACAGATGAATACTGTTGAAGAGTCCTATACTACGGAGAAATAGATGATTTTCAATAATGCTCTAAAACAATGTCAGTTCTGCACTTAAATTAATCAAAAATGACTAGTATTAGACCTGAAATCTGAGTATTTCAGTTCAGCCAAGAAATCATTTTACCTAATGCAAATAAATTCCATTGATTTCTTGAAATGTGTATGTGGAAGAGTTCGACTTCCTCTTTTGATTATCTTATCTACAGTGAAGTAAATTCAATTCGATCTGAATACCTAAATACCTCAATTAGCAAGACTTCCGAACTCACCTCCATTTACAATACAAATGTGAATATCAAATCATCAGTCAGGTTTGAGGGAGTATCAATCTAAAAAGAATTAACTGAAAGTTGCGAGACATTTATGGGATTTCCTGTAATTGAATTAATTCTATACAACTCAAGTTAAACTGTACAATGTCTCCACAGCTGGATTTACTCACAATCTTTCTCGAAGCTTTAGCCTATTGACCGTTTGGATAAGACATGTGATGACTAAACTTCGCACTGTTAGTATTGTGTGCTGATTAACATCAGGCTTACTTGTCACTGTTCTACTCATCCTCAAACTCTCGGTCTCACGAATGTAAATGTGTGGCGAGTGAGTCAGTCTCGATACCTGGAAACATAAGAGAATAAATTCGCCAATTGAAATCATGTACAGAAAGATGGAGAGGTAGTGAAACAGACATAAAAAACTATAAACAGACATTTAAATTAATACAAATAAATATATTCATTAGTTGGTTTGAAAGGATTGAATTCATTTTTGACGAGTTGATCACAGATTTATATCAGTTAGAGAACCAATGAAAACTGGGGAGTACAAGACAGCAGTTTCAATTTTAATTAGAACTGTATAGAGTCAGTCATCGTCATTAGAAAGGTTTTTCTTGCTGTATGGTTTGCACGCTTATTTCTCATTCTCTGAGTGTAGCTTTATGTTGGCTAAAGTAAATTTCAGTTCGTTGAATGACACTTCACTCAATGCCGTTACATCTAAAGCAAAGAATAATTCCTTAAGTTATATTTTTGTTCTTTTCCGCAAGGTGTGCTTTTTCTTTACAGAAACCACCTGATTCTTATTCGAACCCTTGTCTCAAATTCTATTTTCATATGATAAAAACTTGTTTATTGCTTACTGTAAGGGTTCGCCACAGTTTGTTACAGTGATCGTGTCTTCCATGTAATACGTGTTTTAGTGACAGATTATTAATATCTGTCGGAGACGGTTTTGTGGAATATCTCCTTAATGCTTCACAAAAGTTGGTTTGATCCTAAATCCTGCAGCGGAATATCAGTTCTACTTCTGCTTATCAGATTTCCAGTCTGCTGTCCATTTCCCAGCTTGATAAATTCTATCTGTTTCTTGGTTTTCGTTCACAGTGACCTGTGACAACATTTTGTGGCGTACGCCTCAACTGCCATTTGGGACTGTAATAGGCCTCAGCTCACAAAAGCCACTGGTGGTGGATTTTCTGCATTTATGTTAATAATCATTGTAAAGACATTCTGATGTATTTAACTGATTGTCTGTCATTCATTCATGAAGCGAATTTGATCGAAACTCAGGACAACATCATCGCATTTTTGATTATTTTCGGAGATGTAGACATCTTCTGACAAATTATGTAAGCAAGGGCAGTTTCACTTATAAGCAGTTTAATGCATTGGAGATGAGTATAACATTTGATTAGACAGATACCTGTTGTTAGTTCGTGGACGTCAGAAATAGTTGAATCCGCCACTTATCTGACTTCTTATATCACGTCTTCAGCAAGAAGCAGTTATTCCGCCTTTTATTTCATCATACGGGACAGCTTCATTTTTGTGTCTATGTTTTACTTAGTAAATCATGAAGAGTCAATTAATTACCTCGAGGGAAATATTTTTCTCTATTTCAGATGATCAGAATTTACGACTTGACGCATACGCAGATTCATACTGTCAAGTTGTGAATGATAAATGTATGTGATTACTTCATCAAAAATTATTTTATGGTTATCTTTTGACTTTAAACTATCTTATAACGATCAGTGTTCACTTCCTCCTACTACTCATATTGCTCGCCTTAGTTCGTAGACAGCTTATCAACAAATTCAGTCACTGACAATACTGAGAAGCTTTTAAAATCTCTTTCGCAACTTCACGTCTTCATCGAATTTCGAAGAAGTGACTTGCAAATCATTATTGTAAAGTGGAGCAGGAAACCGGTGCTTCAAAGTGAGTTAAAGTGCCCCACCTATTTCGGTAAACTTGATAATCTCTCGGTGGAATTATCCATGTGTATATTACAGACTGAGATCAGTTGAATATCAGTTGGACAGTATTGTGCCTGAGACTGAAAGGCCCAATCACTCAGTACTGGTTACCGGCAGATTTTGCAAAAAGTAAATGTACAGAGACCAGCCACACTTCATGAATAATTAGTTACACATAGACAGAAAGTTTTATTTCACGTTGTCTTGAGGTGAACATTTAGTCCATCAGAACTTTTAGTCAATCACACTTCAAACGTTTGTTTCTTTTAGTTCTTTTGACTGAACTTCAGACAAACGTAGATCTCCAGAATGCAGAAGAAACAATTAAAAGTGGTGAGTAATTTTATCAAGATATCTACATGGCTGCAAATAAATATGAGCCATAAATATATGATCAGATCTTTATTCGACCAATAGATTATGTTGTATTTCATGCATTCTAATGAATCAGTGATGCACAATTGTGGCCCGTTTTGAGGATGACTAAGCATTCGTTTGTTTGTCATCAAGTGACAAAGATGGAATGTACCTCCTGGTCCACGGATGATAACATCTGTGGTACGAGAACAACACTGACTGATTCTGATGGTTGAAATAACACCTGTGTAGGGTGTGACACGAAACATTTTGCATCAATAAGGACGTACTCACTTTCCTGCGCAAACTTTCATTGCTCTTTAATGATGTGAAGCGCATAACTGAACACCTGGAACTCACTTGGGGGCGTACTGAAAGATTCTTTGTATGAATGGGATATTTGTTGGACCGATTGCGACTGGGAAAAGTGTGTGAGTTTTCGTCTTGTCGGCTGCTGGCTTAGCCGCTGTGAGATTCTTTTTCAGATTAATATTATTGTAACTCTCTTGTGTTTCAAGTACAACATAGGACCTCAACTGCACACCTTCATACCATTATCCTCTCTGCATTCCGTTCTGGCTGGCTGCACTAGTGCAGAATTAACTTCCATTTTCCGCACACATAATCTCCAGCATGACACCACAGCTCACCTTCTCATGTGTCATTCATGTTGTACTAAATGAGCTGGCGTGTGATATCAGTCAACAGTCCCCTAAACGCATTTATCATCCACCAACATTTCCATTGGCTTTTTTATTGGGCAGTAGGTTCATGTATAATCACTGATTTGACGTCAGTTTTGAAGACTCATATCGCGTTCCTTATATTGGGTGGAAAAACTCACCTACGGATTTGAAAACAAAGAAATTTGTCTTGCTTTCTTGACCACAGCTGATGTTACGTTTTCACCAATCTTCTTGTATTGCTGTTGAATGGCTGGTAAGTTTTACTCATCACTTATTTCTTCTATTGCTGCTGAAGACGTGTCTTCGCCAGCTGCTTCTTCTCACAACGTGTTAGTCTTCATCTGCAAATCTTCGACTTTCTGTGGCAACAAAAACATAAAGTATCGGTGTAGTTCAAACGTTCTTGGGTTTACTTGTCTCACCTGAGTATGTTCATTCTTTTCCTGCTCAGCTTATTTTACCCTATCCAGTAAAGCATAACCAAGAGTATCATCGGTGACCAGCCTCACTGAGCTTTCCGTTGCGGATCTCTTGACATTCGCCACATTCACGTAGCTATTCAGGGCACTGCACTCCGCAGTTTCCAATGCTGCTACTTAGTCGATGAAGTTGTGGTAGATATTTGATAACAATCCTGTACTCTCTTCGATTATGAAGCGTGGCCTTGTGAATTGATCCTTTCATAATTAGATTTATCCAAATCCAGCTTGTAACTGCGGGAATGTAGCATTCACAAAATCATTTATTTCCTACAGAATGACACGAGCTAATATTTTGCTTGGATTGGACAGAATCATGATTCTCGTCGAGTACTCGCAGAAGCGAAAACGCCCTTCTCAGATAGTTGCACAAGGCAGGCTTTCTCTCCCAACACCTAGTTACATTCCTTCAACCAAAACATTATGCAACAGTTGCGTGAGTATATCTGATAATGCGCTTCCAACGGCATTCCATCTGGTTCGGTAGCCTTCCAGCCTTCCTATAACATTGAAAGATTCAAAACATCTGAATTGTTGAAAGATTGATGTTCACTGGGAATACTGTGCCTGCTGTTGATGGTATTTCTGTGCGATTCGAAGATGTTGCTCTATTTGACAGTCTACGTCATTTCTCCTCTTTTCTCGGCCACATCACTTCGCTGTGCTACATTGGCTTCATCTAAGTTGGTTTCATCTAGGCTACCGAAGTGTTAAACTGAGATATTATTCCGAGGTCTTTATTCCCTTAGTCATATTCTCTTTCATCTTACAGTCTGCTCAGTTTTATGTACAGAATGCTGAGTCATCACATTCCTGAGATTGTTATGAGGGTTATCTGATATTGATGTGTCCAAGTGATGAAACATATGTCATTTTGTGCATGTTATATTGATACCTGAAGTCAAAAAATTTAGTGAAGGCACAGAAGTATGTGAAGGGTCCATCGCCTCAAGTTTTTCCACTCACTCACCTCACGCAGGAAGAGTCACTTTCCCTTCTTGTTTGTTTCCATTTCCGCATTTCGATTTCGCTGTTTGGTGCTGTTTACATAACTACTTGCAGTTGTCTGTAGAAATCTTTCGTCTCCTAATAGTCCACGTCAATTGTGGAAAGACAGCACTGGAATCCGGTTTGTTTTAATTGTGAATGCCGTTTGTCTGTGAGTGGATCGAAAGTCTGGACGAGGAATGTGGGGCACTTAAGTGTTACCATTATCTGGAAAGGGACATCATTATGGTCAGAAACTGTTAAGAGATAATGCATGATAAAGATTGGTTACGAAAAAACTAAACAGAAATTTCATGTTCAACGTTGAACAAAAAACGTTAAACCGAATGAGTGGAAAATGAATAGACAAAGTATTAGATGCATGTGTAGAACAACATTAATGTTTAGAAATTGTAAGATGGATGTGAATTAGTTTGCAGAACTCCTAGCGACTACTTCTTCAGTAACTTTAACAGTAGCCGGCTTTTTAGTGAATAGCATATTCCCTGAAAACTACAGTGATTTGAAAAATGATACTCAAACACACAGGAATCTCGTCATATAATGGTTTCAAAGTACTCATCTAAGGCACAAAATTTCACCTATTTTTGATTTGAAGCTGAATATGCCTAGATAAAGTAGTAATAAACTAGACAGGCATAATTGTGCTGCTCAGGGTTGCTCACGGTGCAAAACATAACCAGTAAATATTGTTCACAAGACTTCTTCAACATGCAAGACCAGCAAACAACTAGAAAGCGCTTTGTTAACTTGAAAGGAAGAGAGCGCAGAATTACAAAGATGAACGTCAAACTGACAATAAAAAATATATGCGCATCATCATGTCGACAGTCGAAAGTCTCTTAACAAATCAACCAACATTACGGCGTGCACTAATTCTGTGTATTTTTCTCTTTAAACAGATATCCTGAGACTTGAGCACTTATATCAAAGTAAATGGGCGAAGGAATTTCTCAAATGTAAGTCCTGTCATCCACTCACTAGATTTTTTGTTGTTCCTGGAATGAACTGTTCTTTGAATAGTGGCGGGAATTCTCTCTGAAGTTAAATATGCTGGATTGTGAATTGCAGTGTCATTTGAGATGACCAACGAATTCAATTACTGGACAATAAAACCATCAAAGTTAACACTCAATAGAGTGAACACCAGGTGTCAGTAGAGCACAAAATTCTCACAGTTAGCAGTCTGCAAACTTGTATGAGGTAATTCTGAGTTGAGAAATGCATTTGCAAAGTATTTCGGTACATATCCTTTCAATTCCCATGGCATTAAATGCTAAATCTAAACATGAAATATGATCACGTCGGGCCATCTGCATAATGAATGCCGTTGATTCACCTTCCAATATTCCTTCCAGTGTAGAAAGAGTTAAGTCAGGTGGATAAGTCGTCTAACGCTTCAAACAACTTGCTATTTACTGAGGGTGAAAACAAACAGCTTGTGTGTTTTGTATTGATTCCTTGTACTTTTAATATCTGACAAACCATCAGTCCATATTTCATGTTTTCTTATTGTTCACTTCTTAACGTGCTTCAAGTACAAGTAAATAATTTTTCAAAATAATCTAATTTTGTACAGTTATTCGTGCAGAAGATAAGAAGCTTGTGTATCATTATAACGGTAGGCTGTTTCCTCCTTAAATAATAAACAAAGTACATTAGAGAAAATCACATTTTATCTGAAGACAAAACCATCTTCTTTTTGCTTGTGGAATGATCACCAACTTGCGATCATTTTGTGCGACAGATGCCATCGGAAATGTTGAACTTGATTTTTATTTGACAAGGCTAACAACTGAAGCAATTATCGCTCACCTATACGATTGCAGTCTAGTACATTTGATGAAACAATCTCCACCATCACTTGCTTTCTCTTTAAATGTCCTCTTCAGCATTAGCTTGTTAAAAACATGTGTGATACAATGAAACAAAATGCATCACCCTTAACATCCCGAATATAATTTACCATTCATTAATATTTCAAGTTCATATACACAAATTTGAAACTTTGATTATGTAACTGTTTTACTTCAATGAAATGTTGAATTGTTGAATAAGTCCACAGTTATTCAGTTACATTATCAAACTACAACTGGTATTCATACGCTACCTTCCTGGGTGAAACAGTGAGATGCTCACTCCCAACGATGTTTTGAATGGTTCAGTTCAGAATACCATAGGTGCTAGTAGAAAGCCTAGTCTCAACTTAAAGTGATTGATTGAAATTTTCGATTGAATGTTTCGCTTGATGCATAACCCTTCTCCTGTTGAATGAAATGCGACAAAGTATGCAGCACTTGACAGTGTTGGTGAAGCAAGAAGTTATTCTGTCGTCCGTGTTGTCAAAAGTCTTCCAAGATTCGGCGAGGGTTAGGTTAACAGTTGATTACCATTCCAGCCTATTTTTGATGATGATTCACATTTGTGCAATCAGATCCGTGCTTCTTTTAGCTCAGACCGATGCCAGCGACAACATTCATCACTGATATCCACTGGTAGAGGTGTATCTTACTGTTCTATTTAGAAATGACTGTTTATAATATCATCTGTTTATGAATGAACCTAATTCACACTTTCATATTATCAAAGTGTACAAAAACACACTGCAGATTTTTGGCTATTTAAGGAATTCAATAAATACCAAATAATGCTTCCTTTCATTGTAGATGAATACAGGAAGGCATTAGAAGAAGATGATGTTTTTAAGTACAAAGTTCTTGGTATGATTGATTTTTCCTTACTAAAAGTTGTAATAACACTTAATCTTAAATTTATTGGTTCGTCGAAATTAAGTGACCAGCTCTGTGAAGAAAACATACAACATTTTGAACTGGTATTTTGTGTCAAGTCATGATTTCAATATGCAATCATACTTACTTTTCAACCATGTCAATCTCTTTTCTCTACCAAAATATTTCTCCGTGAGGATAAATCTGATCACCGTTACGACCTTTCTTACCAGAGTAGACCGCTCTCTTATTCGTTCTTTTTATTGATTTGTTACTAAGGTCTACTGCTACAACAAATCGCATTCCACTGATATTCATAAAATCTCCAGCTTATTTGTCTATTGACTGAGGACACAATTGTCATAGAAACCTGACAACATTTACAATACGTTACACATAACTTAGGTCAATTCAGTGGAATCTATTGGATGTCTAAAAGTGATTCATACTACCACATACCGCTGTCATCATGTTGAAGGAACATTCCACAGATCAAAACATCAACTGGTCCACTTTGTACAAACCTTATGAATAATCATTAAACCAAGTGAATTTTATTATTCCTTCAGCTAATAAGCGATTATACAATCGGATGAAGAGGCATATTGCGAAGAAATGGGAAAATCGAAAAAATCTCGATATTGCAGAAGGTAAAATTTTTATATGATTCCACTATTTAGAAAGGCAGTAGGCTATTTGATATTTCTTGTAGGAAAGTAAATTTTCTTCTTCCTTATTAGGTAAAGTGCGCAAAGCCACAGTAACCTTTTCATTTTTACAGAAACTTTACTAAACGACATCGAAACGGTGATGTTTTCTCTTACCTGTTACACCCACGAGTGTGAATTCTGACTAAAATAAGGAAGAGAACATGATACATCACCTACTGATAGTCCTAAATTGAATAAATCATGAATTGATGGCGCTTCAGGCGAAAACGACATTCTGTAGCAGTGTTCTGTACATTTCAGTGGTTCCTCTCACTGATTTCTTTTCGTGATCGTGTTTTTTTGAGGCTTCTGGATTTCCGTGACTTCATCATCAGCACTGATATTCAAACTTGTTTGAGAATGATGAGAATATTTCTGCGTAAATGCAACATCCAAATAACGGAGAGTATTTCAGGGAATAATTGATAGTAAGTAAACACCATAAACGTATTCAATTCCTCATATTTTGTCATCAAAATCAGTCAAAAACTGACTGCTTGCCATCAATATGTGAGTGACAGTACACTTACTCGATGGTTTGATAGCATTTTCTAATAAAGCTGTATACTTCGTAAAAAAGGAAACTGTGTTGGTGTCATTTGAACTGACCTCAGATGAATCTATCTTTGTGTAAATCGATTATAATAATGTTGGATTCATCGGATGATTGGAAGTTGAATGACAGTGTGATGTTTCAATTCCAGCTCAATTTTGGACGGAGCCATCAGAAAATTTAAGAAAATACAAAAGTTGGTTTTGTTTCATTTTGAAATTCATTTGATGTTTTTATTCTGATGAACGTTTCTTAATATTTTACTTACAAATCTAATCAGTAGCAAAAGTCAGTCCTTAACATGCAGACACTCCTCAATATGTAGGCTGTCCTTGTAAATACAAATTTTATCATGCGAAACCATCAACACGTTTATTCATTCAATGATTTTACAAATTATTGTATAAAAGTTTAATATTCTATGCAAACAATTATTGTTCCATAATGGACGAAGTCAAGTCATTATTGAAGATGGGCACAGGTGCCGTATAAACGCAGCTAAAACCTAAAGAAGGCATTTTCTCTACTGATGTCAGTAAGTACTCAAAATATCATGTGGTCAGTTGGACCGGGTATTGTGACAGTCAGTAGCCATTGCTTTAATATGATTATTTCACACTGAAGATTACACAATGAAACATTTCAAACTTTTCCATACAATTAAATTCTAGTCCCTATTGCAATAAAAAAGAAGGATTTCAAAGAAGCAAAGAAAGCAGTGAATACAACCAAAGGTAAAATGATTGTGTAAATTTGTATTGCACACTACGTTCAAAGAATAATGAGCTGTTAGTATGAAAATTCATTCGTCATTGTAATTGTAGTTAGTCGTTAAGTGCTGCAATCACTCATCAGTAACACACATAATAACTAATTTCTAGTCATTATTCATTTCATAACCAGTAAAATAACTTCTCTAAAATATAAGGGAGGCCCGTTTTATCACCGAAGTTTTGGCACTACTTTCGTGATGAGTGCAGTGGGCTCTTTAAAATTAATATATTCACTTAGTTGTGAGAGGAATGGTGTTGAAAATAATAAAATTATTACAAAACGTTTTCGGATTGTCAATAAATTGTGTTATAACGAACATGACATTAAGTTTCTTGATCAACTTTTTGTTTTCTTAGCTAACCTTAAAGTGCTGGAAACGATGGTAGTCATCGCAACTCACCGATACAGAGGAACTCAAAGTGAGTGAACGTATTCATTAATTGGATTAGTGGACTTAAAGGTTCAGTGTAGCCATGTACAGGACTAATATGATTAACGATTGGATGAACGTTGTGATGAATGTATGTGAAACGTAGGATTGTTTAACTGAACGTCAACACAAGGACACCTGACAAACATAATTTTCTACATATATTATGCAATTCCTGATGAACTCTGTGGATGACGTGAAATCAAGATCGACTTGCACTTGCTATATACTCGGAGGCATACAGAAGAGTAGACGGAGAGTCAGGCTTTTCAAAATATTGGTGTGGTAATTTTAGTGAAGATGACGTTTACTGTCGAAGTGGAAAAGTTTACGCTGTGGTAAAATTAAAGTCGATATTAGATTAGTCCAGTGAATTTAACACACATTGTTGCAGTATTCATAATTGGAATACGTTTCTGGGACACTTTATCTCTCATAATCGTATCATATGATTGTGTTATTATTATTAATTAGCTTATTTGCGAGGTGTGGGGAAGGGAATATCCACATATGGTGAGCAAACAGTTTTATTCTGACCGAAAATATTTTGAAGTTAAAAATGTATTCTTCACTAAGCACCATGGGATTCACCTTTGATTGAAAATAATGACATTTCTACAGCAAGAAACTTCCAAAGTTCACGTTTACCAGAGAATGAGATCATCGTGACTAGCTTGGATTTGCAAATAATTAAAAATGTGGTTGTCAACAAGCCATCATCAAATAAAGTATGAACAAATATGAACAGAATATAAAATGACACTTTGAATTGACAGTGACTCTTTCTTGAAGATTTATAATTTGAAGGTTATAGGAAGATAAGGACGACAGGCCGAACAGACGATAAATTAAATTAGGACCTCACTCACTTATTGAAAATGCAATGCTCACAAATTACATGTGCATATCTCATTCCCCACTGAATGTATTTGAATGAGGTATTTCCCTTCAATATTGTCAAGTATGTATGTGTCTATGAGTTTGATAACGGGTCATTATTTCTTTCAGACTCATTGAACGATAATGAAATTACGGAAGCGTACTGGAAGGCTCGCACTGATTTTGACATCGCCATAGGTAATTTTACATAGTTATTAAATTGGATTTCATATTGTTGCAATGTAACATTGAAAATGGTACTAATGCATCACTGACAATCTATTCACTGTTTTAGACGAATTAAAAGACAGAATAAAACTATTGGAAATGACGAGGTTTGAATTTTTAAAGTGTAAGTTGAAATATTGAAATGATTTAGAACTGATTAGACCAAACCTTAGAAGATGGAATAAAATGGCTTCTGGCTGAAATGAAGGAAGATGCCAATCAGTTCTAATGAAGTAAGTTCTTATTTTGATCCTGAGAATATTCTAAACTTCTAACTAATTGCACAATTGAATATGAACTTGAAAATGGATTTTGCCGTTAGATGAAACCGGCCAGATGAATGCTTGAGAAAAAAATTAAAATGAAATTCAATTCACTCGCATTTCTCGATCACTTATCAGTTAAAAAGCACATCATAACTGATCTGCTGACCGACTGGTTACATGATCACAGTTTGTCAGTTGTAGACAGTATCAGGATTATAACAATTTTTGAGAACATGGCTAATTTTGTGTGAGGGGAATTGTAACTTGAAATCAAGTAGATAAAGTTTACACTTAATCTGTGTTTCAGTCTTCACTAGAAGTATTACCTGATGATTAACGTCATTGTTAGTTATACTTTGCTTCCGGTGTTATTTTGTTTCAGCTGCAGGAGAGTGAATTCGATTCCAAGGGAATTCAAACAGGATTGGTGAAGGGAACACATTATTTGAATATCTCTTTTTAGTTTTATTAAATATAACATTTTCCTTCATAAGATCTTGTTTCAGTTGAAATTTTCTATCTCTTCACTATAATGGGATATATGAGAATGAAGTAGCTAATTAGAATAAATAGTCTAACCACTTGCGCACAAATTGAGGATTATGTTTTTTGGCTGATGAGGAGAAGTGTAATTCTTTGCAAAACACTTCAAGGCATATATACGTCTAAAGAAATCCTATCACCTCACTATTTTCAAGTTATTTACTACGCACATTCCCATGAACTACAATATCAAGGTTGACTTGTTAAGATCTAGCCAAGTGGAGGTTAACAATGCGCCTGTTCGTTATCTGAAGGATATTTCGTTAACCACAGTGTATAGTTTAATATCTTGACTGTAAATTCTCAGTCACAATATGCGTCATCCGAATGCAGCAAATTCGTCATCCATGTTATGGAGACATATCATGATCTGAGAATGACGAAATTAAAAGCTTCATTCTATAAACCATGTAAATGAGTCAACATTATCTTTTCAGTGCTCTTGTTTCCGCAATATTAAAATTTGTAATTAATGGAATGTGTTCAAAATAACACTGAACATCAAAAAGTTATTCACATCTCTCAGATGTTTCGAATAGAAAAGAGAATAACCTGAATGTAAGCGCAATATCGCTTGAAATTAAGTCACGCGTAGATAAAGGCTATCCCGGTCCAGAACAAACAAGAAGCCGGTCACTGTTTCTACAATGCTATTAATAAACAAATCAATAATTATATATACAACAAACCTTAACGGTTTCAAGAGTACAAAGCACAACGCTTAACAGAAAGCAAGGTACCGCTATCAGAATGGAATAACGTTAAAGCCAAAATTGCGAACTAGCCGGAATCAGACACGACCGTTCAGGTAAGCAGTCAGTAGAAGAATGAACCCAAGTAAGGCAGGGCATGGAACAGAGAGCGGTTAAGAGATAGACAGAGCATAGGCACAAAGATAGAATTTAATTGACTACTTAACCAGGTAGGCTGATACAGATGAAGACCAATAAATAAGATAAACTCGACAGAATAGTACAAAGTAAGACATGAGTCAGCAAAAATAACAGCTCACAAAATACTCTGATTGGGTCATGAGTTCAACGGTCTGACTAAACGGATCGATGTAAAAACACACAGTTCATTAAACAAGAAATGATAGACACGTTAGGCATGGATAATTGGGTTGCATTAACGCTAGGCTGACAGGTTGATTTGATTCAAGGATGGGAATTGAATTGATTTTACAACATATATGCACCATTTTTAGTACTGTTCAACACAATCCCCCATCAAGTAATGTGAATTATATGTCAACTGCGTGGTAATTAACTTAGCTAAATGAAACAACAATAACAGGGTGGAAATACTTGTGAATCTTAAAACACGCAATCATGTAATGTACAGTGTATGGGTGACCAATCTAATAAAAGTGATCACATAAAAAAATGAAAGGTGAAGTATCATGTGAAAGTAGTTATATTATTCAAGACCTACATTGATTCCAACGATAAAAATCACCCGTCTGAATTGCTTGTTAGAATCTCACTACCTGCAGATAAATGTGAGATAATGAAATCACAGTACTCTCCAGAAGTCCACCCGTAGTAAAGCGACTCTAGAAGGGCAATACCTACAATGTTACAGCTTCTTTTTTGTAAGGTGAAGAGGTCAATGACACCACTCGATACATTCGAGAATTTGTGTTTAAGCAACAAGCTGGAGAAGAAATCAAGCTTTGTTGAGAAGTGTCTTAGAAACAAGGAGATTCTTCTTAAATTATGACAAACAGAAAGCTCAGAAAAATACAAAGAAATGTACTGCTCTGCAGCTGAGCTTGAATCGTCCTGCGGAACTACACATTCAGTTAGTTTGTTTAAATTGGATTAATACCTTACTGACGTCACCTGTAAACTGATTTTTAAATTTATTTGTTCTAGCAGTATCAGGTCAATGAAGGGAGAAAAGGAAAATTTCATTTAAGGATTTCTGAGCACATTGCAAAATATAAATGTAAGGAATCTATGAGTTTACCAAGTGCAGTTAGCCAACTACTCTTGGGTAAGGACTTTTTGGTCAATATGACCAAATGCTTCAAAATATTGCTGGATAGGAAAAATCAAATTTTTTTCGATTTACTGAGGTGACTGCTGTCACATGTTTACAAACACATTGAAAACAGTCATATTACTCATCAAGTAACCTGTGTTGACATAACACTGGGTTGGAATAGAGTCAGGAGTGATCAAGCGGTTACTTAGCATCAGTTCATTTAGTCTTTAACTGTAATATGAATTCTACCCAAATCCAGTGTATCAGTAATGCTGTATACGTTCCCAGTGTAAACGATAATTGAAAGAGGAATTTCTTTGGTGATAAGCATCGGGTTTCATTAAAGTATTAGGAAGAAATCTGGTCAACTGGTTAACTAAATGTTGCTACATTGAAGCTATTAATTTTGAGGTTAACGTACACATAATGGAATAGATGCAGAAAGACGTTTGTCAAAAAACTTAACACTAAGTTCCTATTATTTGCGAAGACGCTCTGAATCGATAATTACTATGACTGATTAGCGACTTTAACTCCAAAACACCATGACTTGCAATAACTTGTATTGTTCGGCAACTAAAATCTATATTGATACAAAGTATTAAAACAAATGTTTTACAAGGAACATACTGTGCTTATATTCTTATTCTTTCGTTATCTTCCAACTTATACACGATTGAATCATCCGCAACATCGAGTTGCCCGCCGATGGCATTCAAGGCCAGTAAACCAATGCTCATTGTTCACATTTTCTTTACATTCCTCGGCAAGAAACGGTCCATCCCTTTTTTTAATCTAGGCAATAACTTCGAACTGATTTGCCAACGCAGGAAACTAGGCCAAGCGGGACTAGGCTAGTTCACCTCTTCGGAGTGTAGGGTCTTCTTCAGTGATCTTAACTCCATTCGCCCTCGGTCGACAGCACCACCACTGGTCTCGTCCTCGGAGTGTTGGTTGCTTCATGTCACTCTGGCACAATATCCCTCCCCGGCGTATGGAATGGCGTACAATGACTGCAATACCACTCTATTCGTTCACAGTTGTAGAAGACTCGAAACGACTTCAGAAGTACTTAAAATAATATTACAAGATGATTCACACAATGCAAAAACTATAAAATTAACCAACAATTAGATGAATTGGAACATACGCTGTGACTTAGCAAAAATAAATGTACACTCAATTTATCAAATATCATGGATTCTGCCTTGACGAGCTACCCTTGAAGAATTGTAGGACTCACAGCAGTACGCCTACAACCCTTCTCAGTTTGACGCCCTTAAGTTGAAAACTCGTCGCAGATTTCATTTGATGACCTCCTTCTATCATCTTTACCGTCAACTCTGAATAGTGACATGCTCATGCCATTTTATTCTGGAATGTAGATGAATAACAAACATATGACATATATGAGCAACCAAGCCAAGATAATAACATTCAGATAGTGACTTGAAACCTGATAGGCTAACATTCGTTCAAGTCAGTTTGCCAATTACCCTTTCATACACAGTTGGCTTATCATCACTAAACTGGCCATTGACTTTCGTCCTTTCAAACGGACTGATACTAGCATAATCACGGCACAAGTCACATGGGTTCATGCACGTCCGTTTTACTGTGGATGACAACTCAAACAACGACTGACTGATACAAGTTGATGAACTTAGCGGTGCATCAGAAGCTGTTATTTTTCGACCTTTAGAAGTTTATCTAACCATAGGATTACCACCACTGCTACCTTTTATGATTGTCTCCAGTTTAGCATTGCCATCTGTTGATAAGTGGACTACACGCGGATCATTTACACTGACGGTCTCATGAGTATCCATACGTTCTGCAAGCGCATTTGACTTTAATTCTACTTCATGTTCAAGTTGTACAGAACTTTTGTTCAACTCAGTAGGAGTAGGTATTCCATTCATCTCATCATAATCAGCCAAAGAAAAATAAGCACTAAAATAACCATTGTCACAAATATCCACTTGACCACCGTTAATGTGGTTGACATCATCATGTTCAACCTCTTTAATAACAGCCGTAGATGACTTAGGTTCTTCCTCATGAATCTTTAAAGGTTTTATACCATAACTCTGACCACTAATATTTTGTAAACTTGTGAAGTCAGAACTGGACTTTGAAACTGTAAACCTTTTCTCCTGCACAAACTGTGATGTCGTCTCTAACACGCTATTCAACAATGGCTTATCAGTTGCAACTACAGGCTTCTTCACCACAACATCCTCGCCACACAATTCGAAGCCAGAACTTGACGACGCTGACTTCACATTAAGCTTACCACTAAACTTGTTCACTGCTTCACAGTTTGCCTTCTCATCCTCGACGGACTGTTCTCTTTCCACAGAACTATTGTCGTTGAATTCCTTGTCATACATATCACGAACCATACGCTCTATACTCACATTATTATCAGCAACGATACTCGGACGTTCGACAAAGACCTTCTTTAAATCCGCCCAAGCGGAGATTTTGTAATGTAAAGATCCTCTCTATCTCCGTTGCTTTCATCTAGTACCTAAGATGCAGACTGTACATTGCATCCAACAAGTAATTTCACCTTCCTATTATTTAATAGACACACGTAGAAAGAGAATCTTAAGGGATTTTGTCTTTTATCTGGACAAAATTGTTTCACAGTGTGTCTGATGTTTTGAAAAAAGTCTGCTGTTGAGCTGATTGAGTACTCTTCTGACATCGTCTGACGCCTCTGCTCTATATGGAATGACAACTGTTGAGGTCCATGTTTTCACAATACGATTCGACCATACCTAAAGTCTGTGTTGATTTTGTTGATGAATTCCTTTAAGTATTCGTTTTGCTTGAGGGCGTCAGTAATGTTTAATATTTCTTATTCTTTTTCCTTCTCACCCGTTATCAGAGAGTGTGCTCGTCTAAGAAGACTTAAAACAACTGATACCTTTGCGCTGATGGAGTGTGATGATCTTAAGTCTAAATATTTACTGGAGTGGCTTTTCTTCCCGAATATAGATATACTGAAATGTCCATTGATATATGGTGGAGGACTTTTGATAACCATAGCGTACTGCATACCCATTTTGTATTAGTTCAGCAGATTTCATGAATATGCATCAGTGATGCAACAGGGGACGGAAAACAGGACCTGATGTAAACTAGTGACTGACTTCAGTACAAAGCTGCCCAGACCTCTAGGAAAAGTCATGCCCGGAGTGTGCCGACTGGTCGTGTGTGAGAAAAAATACATGTCGATAACATTATCTGAAGGTTGTGTTGTGTATCGTGAACCGATAGGATTTGGGAAATAATAGGCCACTGGATTTGATTTTAGTGCCCAAAGGATTATTAATTTCGCACTGTGGTCCTACGATCCTGATTTAGATCCCCGGAATGGTCACAGCTGCACACTGCTGAAGATTCTTACACCAGCAGAAAAAGATTTAACATCATTCAACAGCTGGAGTTTCACAGCCAGCGGGGTTGTCAACAATATCAATACACAGACAAACATGAACAAAGGCGGCGTTGCAGTCTATGCTGGGAGATGTTGACTGGAAATTTTCTGTATTCAGAAATCCAGATTTTCTGTTCCGATACCCATTTTTCAGAAATACACGTGTGTTAGTTACATTGTTATTTATGCATGTAGGTTACGTTGAAGCTTGGGGCCCTTGAAATACGGTGACCAGTATCGACTCGATATTCACTGATCGTGCTTGTTATTGTTCTACTTCCACCTCTTCGCCTCTTATCTTCCCATTTCCATTATTATTCAGATGTTTTCTGTTAAACAATTCGAAAGGTGCAAATCGTTGAATATTAGACTATTCGCATTTCACAATTTTAATATAAATGCATAATTTCGTGGTAAGTGTTCCAATTTCATTTGCAAAACATAATATGTTTAACGGAAAAATAATTCTTCTATGAATTCATAATTGAATGATGGAGGATGTCTCAAAGGCCTTTTTTTTCTACCGTGCATATTCACCATGAGCTCCATCATTCACATGAACAGTGATTAGTACATAAATAACCTCAGTAATTTCAGCGAACACCTTGTGCGGTCCCGGTTTATGATTTTAATGCAGCAATCTGAGTGTGAATTATTGGGAGATACTCAGTGAATATGTCCTGCATAATATGATGCAGCATTTCCTTATTTGAACCTATTTATATTTCAATAGTTCACACACAATGATGAGTTTATTTTCGTCTTTTTTTGATAAATTTGCTGAAAATATTGTGAAAACAATTGGTTAACATAGTGTGTAGACTATCTAATTGTGATTATAATTAATCTGATTTATTCCTCAAAGCACAGCATTTTTGTTGGAAGCAGACTATTTTCTCGACATGATTAGCCTACGATATTCGTTATCGAACATTTGGTGCTATTTGTTTATTTTTTGTATTATTTTATTATAGCTTCATTCACACAGTATTTTCGTACACGTATGTAATTTTCAGCATGTGATATCGGTAGCCCAAATTAAGCACGCCAACCATAGATATCAGGTGTGCGTCGGTGTGGGATCGAACTTTGGTCCATATGCATGTACGGCGAGATTCCTAACCGCTATGCCACCGACATGTACATGTACATGTACGACTTAACCTGGGTATGTTTGAGATTCAACATGTTTTCATGTAGCAACTTGATGTAATACATGTTGTAGGTGATCTTTCGAAACGAGTTACATTGAAGGTGTCAGAAAAGTTCGTCTGAATGATTCCGTCTCTGTGCTACTGCGGTCAGTGAGTACTCTCGAAGAGAAAGAATACATCGACTGGCCTAATGAGGCCATTGAACAAAGTTCTGGGTCAGCTGTATCTGTGAAAACTTTAACTTCAGACGTAAGTTGACAATGCAATGTAGATGCTAAAGATCTACTACTAAAATTTACTGGTTAGAAGAGTATGATATCCAGCGCCATTCTCTCAAAAATTTGGCTATCTAGAAAAATAACTAGACTGAATGGAATACACTGAATGCTGAATAAGCGAACTGCACACTCAAATGAGTATAACACCGGTTTAGAAGACAAAAACAAACAAAATCATTTTATGATAACCAAAAAGAAACAAACAAACAAAAAAACAATTAGAAAAGACTAGCAAAAGATCAGCACAGAATCACATTGCACATATTACTCAGTTTAGACAAAATAACCGTGACTAAACTGACACCTTCCATTATTCCATCGAAATCAGAGGATACTTAGCTTGGAACTTGATAGTATTTCATGCAGAGCGAAACGCATTCTATTTTCCACAAGTATCAAAATAAAATCACGCATCATTCTAAATGTAACTTCATAAAAACAGTCAAATTTATTTTCTAATGTTTTTCATGATTTATTAACAAACTAATAGTATTTCTACTACTAACAATACTACAAGTACTATTATTTCTTCTTCTTTTCCTTCTTTTCTTCGTCTTTATCTGCTTCATCTATATTCCGCGGTAATTTCTGCGTTGAATTTATTGAAATTATTCACATCTAATTATCTTTAGTTAAGTCACGTTTATTTTGTCCTAATTAAGTAATGCAAGCAATGTGATATTGAGGTGAACCATTTCTAATCTTGTCAGGTTGCTTTTAATTTGTTTATTTGTTTGCTTATTATGTTGAAATATTTGCGTTTGTTTTTCTCTTCTAAATCCATTTCATACTCAGTTGACTGTGCAGGTTTTACTCATTCAGCTTTCAGTACATTCCAGTCTGTCTAATTAGTCTTCTAGTAAAGCAGAATGTAAGAGTACTTTCAACGATTCACAAATTCTATAAAAAATAAACGTCCTTCAACTGCAGATAATTAAATGAGAATAATTTCATAATATTGAACACAGAAGATACCGCAGATTATAGGTGAAGCAGAGAAAGACTAAGAAAAGAAGTAAACGAAATAGTAGTATTAGGTTACTAATAAACTATAAAGAACATTAGAAAAGAAATTTGAATACTTCTATGAAATTCTGTATACTAGTTGAAGTTACAGCTAGAACGATACTTCATTTTATTTTAATATCTGTGGACAATTGAATGCACTTTTCTTTGCATAAAATACCACCAAGTTCCAGGCTGAGTATCCTCTGATTTCGATGGAATAATGGTAGGTGGCAGGTGAGTAAATCGGATTGTGTGGGTGCATGCATTTTTGGTATCTCACAGTTCAATTTGGAGGAAATAAGGCAGTTAACTAACCTAAACGGTAAGCTGTGATGCTCTGTCATGCTGTCGTGTTCGGTGATATGAGGATGTTGGTGTGGGTGAGGAGTTACGCAAGGAGGGTAAATAGATTGATGCAGTTTTGAAACTGCATCGGTCCCAATAATATCACTGTCAACTGAGCTGGAACCTCGCCTAGATTACTAGGTCACTAGTATTCTAGCCGGTCCCAAGCCCGGATAAAGAGGGAGGGTTGGGGCGTGGTGCTAGCAACTCCACCCCCAAAACTTAACCAAATTGCTACTAAAACTTCAACGCACAAATATATTCAAAATTCTAAAAATACAAACAATGACCTTATTTTTCGCTGGAATCGGGGAAGTGAAATGACGCGGGCTGGTGAAAGCCTTCGGGAAGCCAGTCAGCCGATGTGCCTTCTTTCGATGAAAGCGAAAATAAGGATGGGGACGTGGAATGTTCGTACAATGTACGAAGCTGGGAAGGCTGCTCAGGTAGCCGCAGAAATGAGGAGATATAGAATAGAAGTGTTGGGAATCTGCGAGAGCAGATGGAACGGATGTGGAAGGAGCCAACTATCAACTGGAGAGACAATAATCTACTCCGGTCACCCAGAGGACAATCACGAGCACACCGAGGGAGTAGCCATCATGATGTCACCAACAGCGGCTAAAGCTCTCATGCAGTGGGAACCAATCTCCTCCAGGATAATGACAGCCAGGTTCAACTCAAAAGGAAAAAAGGTTACAATCATTGAGTGCTACGCGCCTACAAACGTCTCAGAACATGAGAAGAAGGAGGATTTCTACAGTCAACTACAAACAGTAATGGACAACGTCCCAAAGAGCGATATCAAAATCCTGATGGGCGACATGAATGCGAAACTGGGAGGAGACAATACAGGAAGAGAACTCACCATGGGTCGTGAGGCCCTCGGTGAAATGAACGAAAATGGTGAACTCTTCTCAAACTTCTGCGCCTTCAATGATTTGGTCATTGGTGGCAGTGTGTTCAAACACAGGGATATACACAAGGCAACATGGATTTCACCAGATGGACACACCAAAAACCAGATAGACTTCATTTCAATCTCAAGGAAGTGGAGACGGAGCCTACTGGACACAAGATCGAGGAGAGGAGCAGATGTGGGTTCAGACCACTATCTGGTACAAGGGACTTTCAAGGTGAAGCTGAAAGCCTCGAGGATACCTGGGGATAGGCCACAATGCAAGTTCAACACTCACAAACTGAAGTACACAATCACACAGGACATTTTCACTGCAACTGTCAGAGCAAAGCAGGAAACACTACGTGGCACTACTGAGGAATCATCCGTGGAAGACCATTGGAACTCTCTGAAGGTAATTTTCAACGAAACGTGCTCAACGGTTTTAGGAAGAAACAAGAAACAAGACAAGGAATGGCTCTCAACAGACACTTGGAAACTAATAGAGGAGAGGAGAAAAGTGAAAGAGAAAATGATTCAATGCAAAGATGGACAAGAGAAAGAGACGCTGAACTCAACTTACACAGCACTGGACAAAGAAGTGAAGAAGAGTGCCAGGAAGGACAAAAGACAATTCTACGACAACCTGGCTACTGAAGCTGAGAAGGCAGCAGGCAAAAGGGACCTGAGGACACTATATCAGATAACCAAGTCTCTATCCGGGAAGAGATCAACACAAGTGAAACCTATAAAAGACAGCCAAGGGAACCCAATTACCAAAGAAGAAAGACAGATTAAACAATGCGCGGACCACTTCAAAGGACTCTTGAACCGACCACCACCTACAACCCGTCCAGTAATACCAACAACAGCACGTACACAACTGCAAGTTGACACCAATCCTCCAACTAAAACTGAAGTCATGAATGCAATCAAGCTTCTGAAAGCTGGAAAAGCAGCTGGACCAGATGGAATACCCCCGGAAGCACTGAAAGCGGACCCAGAAACGACAGCAGATATGCTGACTCCATTATTGCAAAAGATCTGGAAAGAGGGAAAGGTGCCTACTGACTGGAGGAAAGGTTACCTGGTGAAACTACCAAAGAAGGGCGACCTGGGACTCTGCAAGAACTGGCGAGGAATCATGCTCCTGTCGACACCAAGTAAAATCCTGAGTCGCATCATCCTGGAGAGAATCAAGGACGCGCTGGATACAGAACTCCGACCAGAACAAGCTCGATTCAGGAAAGGCAAATCATGTTCTGACCAAATTGCAACTCTACGCATTATCATCGAACAAAGCATGGAATGGCAATCGAATCTCTACCTCAACTTCATAGACTTTGAGAAGGCCTTCGACAGCGTTGACCGCGAAGTAATTTGGAAACTACTCGAGTACTACGGCGTACCCCAAATATTCATCAACCTTATTCAACAACTGTACGACAACGGCACATGTCAAGTGATCCACAACGGAAAACTCAGCGAAGCGTTTGAAGTAAACACAGGAGTCAGACAAGGGTGCTTATTATCACCAATGATATTCCTAATTGTGGTGGACTGGATTATGCGTCAGGCAGTGGGAAACGAGAAGACAGGGATATCCTGGACCGACGTGAAGAACCTAGAAGACCTGGATTTCGCGCGTGGATGATTTATGTTTGATGCCACACAAAGTCGAAGACTTACAAGCAAAAACCGACAAACTGGTCGAAGAAGCAGCAAAGACAGGACTCCAGGTGAACATAGACAAGACGGAGGTTATGAAAATAACCAACCAACATTAGCAACATCCAGTGCCAATCACCATCAACGGGAAGGACTTGAAAGAGGTTACTTCATTCACTTATTTGGGGAGCATTGTCTCAACCACAGGAGGAACGGACGAGGATGTCAAATCGAGACTCGGGAAGGCGAGAAACAGATTCATCAACCTGAAACCAATCTGGAAATCTTCGTCACTCAGCTCGCATCAACAACGAAATTCGGATTTTCAATACAAACGTTATCAAGTCAGTTTTGCTGTACGGATCAGAAACTTGGCGGGTCACCAAGAATATTTTCAACGGGTTGCAAACCTTTATCAACAACTGTCTTCGTTCTATACTGAACATTAGATGGCTGGAAAGAATCACAAACAAGAAGCTATGGGAACAAACGAAACAGGAACCAATCGCCCAACATATGCAGGAAAAAGTGAGGACAGATTGGACACTCGCTGAGGAGGCCGTTGAGTGACATCGCGCGTCAAGCCCTCGAGTGGAACCCGCAAGGGAAGCGGCGAGTGGGACGTCCAAGGGTGACATGGAGGAGATCGTGTGAGGAGGAGATGAAACAGTATGGAATAACATGGACTTAAGTGAAAAGAACAGCAGAAGACAGAAGCAAGTGGAGAAGTGCAGTTGAAGCCCTATGTTCCACTAGGAACCCAAGGGAACAATAATAATAATAACTGAGCTGGAACCTTTTAAAGATGGCTTCTGAATCCATCAGGATTTTCAATATTCCACTTCAATGAACTATGCTTGCCTAACAGACCAATTTTTCGTTGTGTTAACGCCTGTGAAACAATCCGCATCGCTATTCACGCTTGTATGATTGATGTCTGAGGAATGGCATGTTTTGGCAAGCAACTATATCTCATAAAACTTTCAGATATCCCTTGTTTTCAACCGATATCAGCTTCTTTATCAGTCCGCTGGAACCTTCGACAATTTTCGCCCCGTTATAGTGATTCTTAAGTTTTATTCATGTGCAGTATTTTCATTTTTCTTCAAACTAACTCAGCCTGCTGACTGTTCGTATAGTCACATACCACATTTAATCTCTCTTTGTCATGATGTCTTGACAATTTCTGATTTTTGTGAGATCCTACTAGCGACTATAAGCCTCGAATTTTGCTGATAAGTTCAAAGAATAAATTTATGTTTACATGGATTATTTCTGACTATTTTTATGTTGAATGCCGCTATGATGTCAACACTTTTTGGAAGTAACATTACTTGTTTCAAAGTAAAATATTCTCTCCCTCGCAATTTCAACATTTGATTGAAAATGCATATCCTAACTTCATTATGCCTAAAAACAACGAAAACTGCAAGGTGGGTTGATGCCTTTAGTACTAGCTACTGAATACCTCCACATGCATATAAAAACTCTGAATCAAAGGATGAGGAATGAGATGGATATATTCACTCATTATTTCTGCGCTGGTCTAGGTGTAAACTGAAGCGTCCATGGTAAGAGTATGGTTGTTTCGCAGGCAGTGAATTCAATTCTGTTCATGTTTAGTCACCATCAATTTTTTGTCCTTATTTGAAATATCAAGCGCTGCTTCCTGCTTTTGACTTCATACCTTCCAATCTCACGACTTCAAGCTTTATACGGTTTCAAGACTGAGCAGCAATTAAACGAATTAAATCAAATCAGTAGAATTTCACGTCCAGTTAATAAATGAAAGCTCGGTCTTTTAATTAGTTTAGGCGAACAAACAGCGAATAGTCAGATTGAAAACTGTTCATCGGATTGTTGACTAACAGATGTTTAACGAAATAAAAGAAAGTAAACCTTTTCACTACAGCAATATAAAAAATGTGGATAGTTTCACTTAATGAAATTCATCTCCTTTTAAATAATAATCTGATACACAGCGCAATACTCAGGGAATACAATAAAAGAGCAACAACCAGGGGCAGTCGCCCACAAGCTTCGCTTATTTGAAAACTCTCGCTTCCCTTAACAGTTAACGAGAGAGTACCTCCAGGTAATAATTCGCTTTATTCCTATTGTAACAATTTTAAATACTGGAGCATGTATCACCATACCGTTATGAATAAATAACTGCTTTCCAGCTTTTGATATTCACTGGAGCTGTTTTCTTCTTGTATTCTATAGTAGTGCTTGTGATCCTGAGATATCTTCCTTACCTCAAATCGCACTCATAGTGATAGGAAGGACAGGAAGTATTTCAGAGTATCAGGTTAATAAGTTGGCTTCATTGGCTCGGTTGATAAGTAAAGCATGCAATGATCAAAATGACCGCCATTTCTTCTTGTACACAGAGATCGGGTTCACAATTCTAATTTCACAAGCGAGCATCTTCCTTTAATTTGTTTGCTGACAAATGTGAATTACTCAACAAAGTAAATGTCATGTCCGCAGTCTACAAGATTCTTTCTTAATAAACAGTTTGGTACCTTGACTTCAGCCAAATATAACTAGTTTGGTTAACACTCCATCATTCGAGTAGGCGATCGCCTTTCCGTACGACCAACGCATTTGCTACAACAAACGCGCTAAAAATGATACACGCAACTTGTAGTGTTGAGGATTGGCGATCAGGCATTCTTTGATTGCAGCATCACCCACTCGGAGGTGTCGAGGAACGCGAGTTCTGTGGCATAGTAGGTTCTCCTGAGGGCTTCATCAAGTCGTCGTTAGACTATATCATGTGCATCATCTGATTTCAAGGGCACATTGATGCACACAGCTACATTTGATCATATTTGGATAACTTTACCAGAGCTTATTTCTTTAGAATATTCATTAATGGACTAGTTGTGATTCGCGTTCAAAGACAAAATATCCGTTAAGGAATTTATTTTATATGTCATTGTACTGCCAGATCAAATATCGAACAGTCTTCTTATATTGGATTCTTATTACATTCTACCTGTTTGTTGTGAAGTTAAGATCACGATGTCATGAATTTACTTTTACTCATAAGTATTCCGCTTTTGATTTGCTTTCATAGACAATACAAATAACATCCGCTAATCTTAGATGGATGCCATTTGTCGTATGTTCTGTCGCAAAATACCGCTATTGAGGCAGTGAATTATTCGGTGAAGTTGGGGTGTTCGATTGCAAGACGCTGTGTTAGGAGCGACCATTTTAAAGAATATCTTGAGTTTAGTATACATCCCCAAATATTTTATAAGTCTTTGTGTAAATACCATATGAGCCCTTCCGTGAAACCTCACCCACACCAACATTCTCATATCACCGAACACGACAGCATGACAGAGCATCACAGCTTACCGTTTAGGTTAGCTAACTGCCTTATTTCCTCCAAATTGAACTGTGAGATACCAAAAATGCATGCACCCACACAATCCGATTTGCTCACCTGCCACCTAGCATTATTCCATCGAAATCAGAGGATACTCAGCCTGGAACTTGGTGGTATTTTATGCAAAGAAAAGTGCATTCAATTGTCCACAGATATTAAAATAAAATGAAGTATCGTTCTAGCTGTAACTTCAACTAGTATACAGAATTTCATAGAAGTATTCAAATTTCTTTTCTAATGTTCTTTATAGTTTATTAGTAACCTAATACTACTATTTCGTTTACTTCTTTTCTTAGTCTTTCTCTGCTTCACCTATAATCTGCGGTATCTTCTGTGTTCAATATTATGAAATTATTCTCATTTAATTATCTGCAGTTGAAGGACGTTTATTTTTTATAGAATTTGTGAATCGTTGAAAGTACTCTTACATTCTGCTTTACTAGAAGACTAATTAGACAGACTGGAATGTACTGAAAGCTGAATGAGTAAAACCTGCACAGTCAACTGAGTAAGAAATGGATTTAGAAGAGAAAAACAAACGCAAATATTTCAACATAATAAGCAAACAAATAAACAAATTAAAAGCAACCTGACAAGATTAGAAATGGTTCACCTCAGTATCACATTGCTTGCATTACTTAATTAGGACAAAATAAACGTGACTTAACTAAAGATAATTAGATGTGAATAATTTTAATAAATTCAACGCAGAAATTACCGCGGAATATAGATGAAGCAGATAAAGACGAAGAAAAGAAGGAAAAGAAGAAGAAATAATAGTACTTGTAGTATTGTTAGTAGTAGAAATACTATTAGTTTGTTAATAAATCATGAAAAACATTAGAAAATAAATTTGACTGTTTTTATGAAGTTACATTTAGAATGATGCGTGATTTTATTTTGATACTTGTGGAAAATAGAATGCGTTTCGCTCTGCATGAAATACTATCAAGTTCCAAGCTAAGTATCCTCTGATTTCCATGGAATAATGGAAGGTGTCAGTTTAGTCACGTTTATTTTGTCTAAACTGAGTAATATGTGCAATGTGATTCTGTGCTGATCTTTTGCTAGTCTTTTCTAATTGTTTTTTTGTTTGTTTGTTTCTTTTTGGTTATCATAAAATGATTTTGTTTGTTTTTGTCTTCTAAACCGGTGTTATACTCATTTGAGTGTGCAGTTTGCTTATTCAGCCTTCAGCGCATTCCAGTCAGTCTAATTAGTCCTCTCTTTTTAACCAGAGTACTTTCACCAATTCACAAACTATAACTATCTGGAATATGTTTTACATAAGAAAGACTCTTGAGAAACGAGGAGACCTTCGTGGCGCTTATTCAGCGTATTCAAGGAATGCACTCTTTCCGACGAATTCATTATCTATCTGTACAATCACATGTGAATGGTATTCTTCAAGAAATTATTTCCGGTGTGTGAGTTGAATGAAAGTTGTGAATACATGAAATAATAATAGCAGTATGAAATGCAAATGAAATGGTACCATCATTTATTTCTCTGTCTTCTCACCAGATGCTCACAGCTCAAAGTCATTTATACGTATGTCAACAGAAATAAATCTAAAAAGCTTGCGCAGAGTTCAATTTTGAACATAAATCAATCAGTCAATATACGCATAAAATAATAACATATACTTATAATAACGCACACTTTGTTCGGATCAATTTCTCTCACACACAATGGAGACTTTCGCCATCACGTAACCAATTGAAAGCTATTGTGAAAATATTCAGTCACCAGGCCAAGGAAAGACTGATAACCGCCTGCTTCTGAACACACACATAAATCGCATGAAAATAATAATCAACTGTTTGATCTACACAATATCAGCACAGAGTGAAAGTTGGGATTAAAAGTGGTATGTGACAAATAGAAAAACAAAGCAAACTAAGTTCATTGGTAGATAATTAAACTCACCACCCCTGAATAAAACCTAAGATCACTGTCGGAGGTTCCAGCTGACCGATAGTGAAATTGAATCCACCTGCAAACCTGGGATGTGATGTGATTACATGCCAAAACAATCCTTCCTCAGCCTTTGATAAGACAGGAATGTTTAGCGATGTGAACTGCTTCACAGGCATTCTCTAATAAACAAGCATAGCTTATCAACGTTGAATATTCAAAATCCTGACTGGATTCGGGAGCCTCCTTACAAGAGTTGTTGTTTAGACCGCAGTGAAATGATGACGACCGAATTCAAGCAGTCTACACCTGACTGCATAGATCAAACAGGACATTCAAAGTCTCAAGAGACTGGTGCCACATTGAAGTCATTCTACACCCAGATCTGTTCCAATCCAATGCTTCATGACAAACAAAATATCCTGACATACCAAACACGTATTCTGGCCATCTCATTTGATGCAGTTTCACAACTGCACAGATTAATTTCCTGCTATTTACGTAACTCCTCACGCACACCAACATGCTCATACCAGCGAACACGACAGCATGACAGAGCATCACCGCTTCCAGTTAAAGTCAGGTAATTGTCTTATTTCCTCCAAATTGAACTGTGAGATACCAAAAATGCATGCACCCACACAATCCGATTTACTCACCTGCCACCTACCATTATTCCATCGAAATCAGAGGATACTCAGCCTGGAACTTGGTGGTATTTTATGCAAAGAAAAGTGCATTCAATTGTCCACAGATATTAAAATAAAATGAAGTATCGTTCTAGCTGTAACTTCAACTAGTATACAGAATTTCATAGAAGTATTCAAATTTCTTTTCTAATGTTCTTTATAGTTTATTAGTAACCTAATACTACTATTTCGTTTACTTCTTTTCTTAGTCTTTCTCTGCTTCACCTATAATCTGCGGTATCTTCTGTGTTCAATATTATGAAATTATTCTCATTTAATTATCTTCAGTTAAGTCACGTTTATTTTGTCTTAATTAAGTAATGCAAGCAATGTGATACTGAGGTGAACCATTTCTAATCTTGTCAGGTTGTTTTTAATTTGTTTATTTGTTTGCTTATTATGTTGAAATATTTCCGTTTGTTTTTCTCTTCTAAATCCATTTCTTACTCAGTTGACTGTGCAGGTTTTACTCATTCAGCTTTCAGTACATTCCAGTCTGTCTAATTAGTCTTCTAGTAAAGCAGAATGTAAGAGTACTTTCAACGATTCACAAATTCTATAAAAAATAAACGTCCTTCAACTGCAGATAATTAAATGAGAATAATTTCATAATATTGAACACAGAAGATACCGCAGATTAGAGTTGAGGCAGATAAAGATGAAGAAGAGAAGAAAAAGAAGGAGAAATAATAGTACTTGTATTAGTATTAGTAGTAGTATAGGTATTAATAGTAGAAGTATTATTATTTTGTCAATAAACCATGAAAAATATTAGAAAATAAATATCGCTGCTTTGATGAAGTCACAAGTAGAATGATGCGTGATTTATTTGGATAGCTTCGTACAATAGAATGCATTTCTCTTCGCACAAAATGCTATCAGGTTCCAAGCTGAATATCTTCTGATTTCGATGGAATATTGGAAGGTGTCAGGTAGGTGAATTTGATTGTGTTTGTGAATGTGTGTTCCAGATGGAGTTAACCGGACAGTCTATCAAGATGAATAAACTTCAACAACAACTACTCTTTCAGTTGACGTTAAATATGCAGCTGGCATCGCGCAAGATCTTTCACTATTTCTAAAATCTTCATTCAATAATAATAATAATGCTTTATTCCAAACAGTATTTGTGGTACAGGTATGGAATTTTCAGCTTGCATTACAATATTGCATCTAATTACCTCATAAATTTTATAAGGATTTAAAAATAAAAAGCAACAACAACAAAAAGAGAAATAAAGGAAATAAAAAAGAACAGCATTGCATTCACATATTTAAACAATGCACCACAGGATATGAAATATAAAATTAGTGTGTAATAGAATATGTTAGCAACAATATAATAGTAACAAAGAAAGGAGAACAAAAGCTAATGGGAACTATTTGTTAGAGTGTCGCAATAAGTTGATCGTGTCATGCCTAACAGTTTTCTCATCACATAACAGCTGTGCCAGATAAGGCATTGTGGAGTTTTTATACTTGGTAGTCCTGGCATATAGCCTCCTATAGTTGCTTCTAGTTCTACCAGATGAAATGCAAGGAGAGAGGTGCGTATAGAGAGGGTGTTCGGGGTCTGACAATATAGAATTCGCTAGTTGCTTACATGACATTATATGTCTGTCCACAATAGTGTTAATCAGTTGGTTTAACGAAATCCCACTTGCCCTACTAACAGCTTTTAGTGCCCTACGCAGCGAAGCAAAGTCTTTCTTAAGTAGTCCAAGAAAGATTAATGGGGAGCAGTAAAGAGGGATGGTTAGAATACAAGAGTTGACAAACTGAGAAAGCAAAGACTGCTTTATACCAGACTGCCTTAACTTCCTAACGTAGAACGTTAAGCGAAACATCTTTCTAGTTACCAGCAAGATGTGAGAGGACCAGGAAAGATCGGAGGAAATACTCAGTCCAAGGTACTTGACATTAGATGTAATTTCAACCTCTATGCCGTCAATGATAGTGGGATCATTTGAGCTAGCTAGTAGTTGTAGGTCACGTTTTCGTCTGAAATTGAAATTGGCTACCTGACATTTAGACGGATTCAGCTTAAGACCGTTTGAAGAGGACCACTGACTAATTTCCGAGAGAAAGTTATTTAATTTGGAACAGTCTGACTGAGATTTGACTGGCATGGAGACAAAGAGGTCATCAGCATACTTGACAAAAGTGGCTACATCAGAATGGGGCAAGTCATGTAAGAAAAAAGAAAACAGAAAAGGAGAAAGAACAGCACCTTGAGGAACACCAGCTAAAGTAAGTGAGGTAGTGGAGGACTTTCCATTGTAGACAGTGTACTGCTTCCTATCAGAAAAGTAGGAATACAACCACTTATTTATCCAGCTCTCACTCTGTGTTGCAGCAAGCTTACTTAACAAGAGAGACCTAGGAACAGAGTCAAATGCAGATGTGTAATCAAGGAAGCCACACCGAACATATTTGGCTCCTCTATCTACACTAGAGACTATATTATGATATAGAACAACAGCGGCATCTAAGTTACACCAACTATGTTTATAGGCAAACTGGTTGGGGTCATTGAAAGGCTTTTGAGGGGGTTCAAGATTAAGTAAAATAAGTCTTTCCATAACTTTTAAAAAAGGTGAGGTAATAGCAATGGGTCTAAACTTGACAGTAGGTCCACTTGTTGATTTAGGTACTGGAACAACCTTGATATTTTTCCATGAGTCAGGAATAATACTTTTAGAAAAAGATTCGTTGAAAAAGTTGGTTATTGAGGAACATAAGATGTCAGCACACTTCTTAAGGATAACGGCAGGAACTCCATCAGGACCAAGGGACTGGGTAGGTTTGAGAGATTCAAGACACTTAAGGACATCATTCGTGTTAAAATATGAGAAGCAGTCATTATTTATACTATTAGATTTGGGAATCATAACATCTGCAGGGATACATATGAAGGATTTATTAAGCATGTCAACATCAACGGAAGTATCATTCATTATTTGCTTACCACCTGTGATTTCCTTTAATAGCTTCCACATATTAGATGAGGATTTACAAGAAAGAAACTTCTGGTTATAGAGAGCATTTAGTCTTTGTAATTCGGCTTTAATTAAAGTGTTCATTCTCTTAACATCAGATTTATTTCTCATTTTGTACAACCTCTCTTT
This sequence comes from Trichobilharzia szidati, assembly GCA_944472155.2. NCBI lineage: Eukaryota > Metazoa > Platyhelminthes > Trematoda > Strigeidida > Schistosomatidae > Trichobilharzia > Trichobilharzia szidati. The sequence goes on from OX235276.1 coordinate 96,790,859, forward strand.
TTCACGGCGAAGCTTTTTGAGTTGAGAAGAGGAGAAGCGGTCGAATTTTAAAAAGATTGTCTCTTTTGGACAACAAACATCAAGACAGAAATTGAGAAACCTTATTTAAACCTTCTTTAACACAGAATGTACAAGCTCCTTTACATTCTTTTAAAATTGTAACTGTTGAACGAAACTCGAAAATGAAGTTCAACACCTTAGACTTTATAATGAACATTTTTTCCCAATTTTCGATAGAATAAACTACTCACTAAATTCAGTGACCACTATGAAAATGATTTGTTCATTCTTTTCAGAAGTGGAGAGATTCTTGTTAGATTTCATCAAAGCGATACAACATTTGTAACGACAGAAGGCAAGAGTCAGGCAACAGATCATTTATTAAGGAAATCAACGCATATTTATATATTTCATGTACATCACTATGGATATTTAAACAAACAAACACAGTCTTCCGATTGGTTGTTTCTCACGTAAAGTTAATCTTTCATCTATTTGTGACTGTTTCTTGAATGTCAAATCCTCTATATGTTAACTGCATCCGCCTACGCAAGGTCTGCTGTGGTCGGTTTTGAATCAATCTTTGTTCACATTTTCTCACGACCAATCTTGGGAAGGTAAATATTGACGTAAATTACTGTCTACCAATTTGGCTAGTAGACAGCTCTCACCACACATTCAGCGGAATGCTTTATTTCATTTGTAAATGAGAGATGATTGTTCACTTGATTGTATCGGCTAAGGTTCTCATTAAGTGTAAAATGCATATATCGACAACTATAGCTGGTCATATGACCTCATAATACGTTGGAACATGACATAAAGAATAACATTTATAGGTACTGTTATTAAAACATGAAAATAAAACATATTCTTCAGTAATCCAACATGATGCTTGATATTTCATGCGAAATCTTTCCCCGTACAACATCCTGAAACCACACTGACTTTGCAATTCAGAAGCATCACCTAATAAGGAAGTTCTCATCTTGGTTTCACTGTCTTATGGTTGTTCAGGCTGCCATTCATCAAATTGTATCACTTATCGTATTAACAGTGATTCATATTATAAGTCTGTACAAATAATTCCAACCGCAGTGCGATCAAAATATCGTATATGTAAGAGCACATCGGCCTCATTATTAGCGGCTGGGATCACACCGTTCAAAATAGCATAAATTATACTTCCAAAAATTAATTTGTATTTAATTTAGGGGGTAACAACACTGCATTTATGTGTTCGCAATCCAGGCAGTGTTTTATCCTGTAATTGTTAATCCCTCCATCGACATCATTAAAATATGTAATATGACGTGATGATCTCCGGTTAACTGAAATTTGTTAAATAATTAGTGCGGAAATAAATTTCAGGGAGAATAACCGTTATTTGTCTGTTTACATTTGATTCACATGTCAATAACATGTCTACTTGCTTAAAAGATTCAAAAATACATCCTGTTTCACTTCGGTTGGTTTACTGCAAATAATATGGTCACACAGGTGACAAACACCATTGCAGTTTAACGTTTTTTATTTTAAAAAATTTCACAGTCTCTCTTGAGGTGCATTCTCAAAATATGGAAATATTAGTAATATAAACGTGGATACTTTTTCAAATATTTTTCATTTCTCACTATCAAGTCAGCTACATGATGAAGTGTGCGTTATTCAATTAGTTTAATAATTCCCATTGTAACATTAAGAACACAACATTCAGCGAAGAGACTCTTTTCAACGAATTTATTATCAACCTGTACAATCGTGTATATATATGGTTTTTTATAAAAATTATATCCGGCAAGGGAATTAAGTCAAAGGTGTGAATACATGAAATAATAATAGCAGTATGAAATGCAATTAAAATATTTGTGATTATAATCACAGTTTAATGTCAAGTGGCAAAACAATTAATGTCACATACAGAATAATACATAAGGTGCATAGATTTTCGAAGGGAGTACAAAAATATAGGATTAGTAGGCGAATATAAAATGTTACATAACATGGTGTGAAATTTGATAAGATAGAATTTAATATTCCAAAAATTAAAAATATAAAATATAAAACAGTAGTTCTTGATTTGTTCAAAACAAGTATTGTAGGGCAGAATTAGTAGGGCGAAATTCAACCGTGCAGATGACCTGAGAATCAGGAAGAATATTCACAACAACGTGGAATCCGCATTTTGTTCACTACAATCACCCACCAACAATTCACGACCACAGTCCAAGCTCAGAATACCCACGATTCTCTCAAACTAAGTCACACAGTAAAATAATAGATTATCAATGTATCGTACAACCACAAATAGAAGCATTGAGATTAGAGAGCTAACAAGGAGAAAGACAAATAATAGGCATGAAGTGAACACATGATATGCGAGTGTAAGAATAATGATGCGTAATCCAGGAGGAGAGAGGATTACAACTGCAAAGTCAGTTGAAATATCCGAATAAGAATAATTGTCGCAACTAGATTGTTCACGAGGGAACTTCTGAACAACTACTCCGTCACACTGTAGCCTTATGCATCCATTACAAATCCAATAGCCTGTAGAGAAAATAAGGGATTAAGAAACTGACCACTTTCGATTTGAAACGTGAAGGTTGATAAAAGTGCAGGTGACAAATCACACTATCCTTGAGTGAGTTTCTGAATCGTTAGTGCAGGAAACATAGGAATGGGGTTTGAAGGAAATCGTTGATTCTAACCTGTATTCGTCCAGTTCTCAAAATGTATTGCAAGCAGAATATCCTTCACAAATACGACGGCATTTCTCTATCCTGTATATCACATATAAATAAGTCGTTTTGCAAACTCAGCCAAGTGTTGAATGATTAGTATTTAGGGATTCAAGTGAGGTTTTTAAAATTGACAGAAATTTTCGGCATCGGAAGCATTACGCATATCTGACATGAGTGTTTCATCTTTCTTCCTCTGCACATAACATTATCACAATATTTAGCAAATTCACTGATGAAGCCGTCGACCAGTTTGACACCATGTGTAATGTTTCTCACATCATACAGCTCTTGTGGGACTATCCACAGACGGGTATCAAATGGAAGAGCCTGAAACATAAGACGATGACTCGTGAATTATGTTTGTGTATACGAGACACTGTAGCCTCCAGTGACATCAGTTCTGTCGTGCATGCCACGTCGGGTGAATCAACAGTATGATATGAAGAATTGGTTACCATATTCAGCAACAACCCCATTTCTGCATATCTATGAGTCAACTTGACATTTGATATCTCCTTCCTGACTAATTCGCCAACCACTCAGTGATTTCACTAGTAAACCAGAGTTAATAAATTAAGAAAGATACACGACATGCAGAGATGACTTTGCCAACGAAATTATTCCTATTCAATATGAGCATCTCCATTTCTTGAATAATAGTGATCAATTGGAACATCAAGACAATCTAGCATTTGGTAGCAAGAAAAGCAACTATATTCCAAATTCATGTCGATTACTCAACCGTTAATATTAAATATATACAAACAAAATTAATTCTAAATATAATTTAGATTGCACAGCTAAGTGAATGAATTCATCGGAAACAGACTCTTCGCTGAACTACCTATTTTCCTTTCATTGGTTCCTGAGTGGCGATTATTCATGAGTCACTCACGATTGACTTCAATTTCACATTAATGACACCCATAAGATGACCTGATGTAGTTCTATTTGAAATGCCATCTGGTGAGCAGTTTCAAAGGAATGATGTTCACAGAGATCCTGTCAATCGGAGTCTAATATGTGCTTCACGATGAATGTTGAAATGCGATTGCAAATAACACATGTGAAAATATACAAGGCGCTTCAATTTTGATTGAGTTAAGCTGTCTCATGTGCGACAAGTGATGTGGATCAGTATGAGAGGGTAGAAACTTTGATTCATTCAACTGAGCTCCAATTTCCACTGATCTCATCAATAGATTCTACACACTAGTTGAGGTTCTATCGCTTCTCTTGGATCTTTCAGCTGATCATGCTGAAAATGGATATTTCTACAAAAATACAGTTTGCCACAGAGCTTTCATTTTCATCATTGCTATAATTAATTTTCTGAAGTACAAATAATCAGAAAGAGTTTTAATTATACATAAGACACATATCGCGTGATGTTGACCTCAAATATCAAAGATATTTCTTCATTCTGTAAACAATTACGCGTTGCCAAAATCACCTCATTTGTAGGGTGTTCATAATCTTTACTAATCTCTATTCAACTGGCACACTTGTACTGAGCATTGTAAATCATTATTTGGTGTGCGTGAAATAACACAGATATTTCCTCGTTCTGTATACAATAATGCGCCTCCACAATCTCCTATAATCAATATTCAGCCAGCACACTGATTCATGATGGAACACACTTGGATCATCCATTTTACCAGTTTCAGAAGAGAACTATTGTGATTAGGTGGACGAGGACTCTATTATCTAGCACCTAGAGTAAATCAGACATAACATGGCTGTTGTGTTTACCTGGTAGCCGCCGAGTTAAATGAACAACGCTTTCCAAACTAATCCCATATTGAGTAACATACCATGTCCAATCAATCTCAGTAAGGATCAGAATAACAATTAGAAAAATCAAAATATATTTGTACTTCTTATTATTGATATGTGTGTTCTAGGCTGAGCATCTAGATGGAAGAGCGAATCTCCGTTTCATAATTATCTCTACAGTCCTTTGTAACCAATATGATTGATAATAATAATAACGATTGCCGATTTATTCGAAATAGTATGGAGTTGACAGCATGTTCTAAAATGCTCCATCCCATTTCCTCGTTACATAGCATATCAGAAATAAGTATCATTACTACGATGTTGATATTAGCAGCGATTTGAAAACAAATCGAAAATTAACACTAATATTGACAAGAATAAATTATTGATAGGACGCATCTCAAGTGGCGTTTATTTGTTTTAATTATTCGCAGAAGATCAGCAGCTTCATGTCTAACATGTCTCTCTTCTCGTTACATGAAATGCCAGTCAAAGATTTTCTGAATTCATCTAAATCACCAAACATTTTCATGAAACTCATGACGAAGAAATCGGAAAAGGACTATTCTCCATATGGAATTATTCGGCTTTCATGTATATGACTGCACTTGATTGGTGACGCACCTAGTGAGATAATAACTAACTGTTAGTGATTACTTTTCACACAATTTAAATGCTAGTAAACTACTCGTCATTTTTTCTACACACGCGATGGTGATTCCTCGATGGGAAGTTGAAGTACCCTGACTAGCCACTTTCAATTGTATCTACCAATTCAACTGCGTTTTTGGAGCGAGTTATATTGGCCGTTGGCCTTGGAACATCTCGCAGTATGGCTAAGAAAATTGAAGTAAAAAGTATCAACACTTCGATATTAGATGGCCTGGTCCAAATCCTTAACAAAGCCAGCAGTGACGAATCCTACTCTATCATCTACCGGGTACCAAGTTAATTACCGAAAACATTCAGCTACTGCATACTCCAAAGGCTATCGCGAGTCTACTTGAACAATCGGCGCTATTATTACTACTGCCTTTGCCTTCAGTGGATACTGTAAATTCATGAATTCGTATCATTAATTTTCATAATTCCCCTGATATTCAGTGTATTGTGAAGTTGATGCTCCTGAACTGTAATCTACTGATAATATTCATTCAATGTTATGCAAGAATTGATATTGTTAATAAGACTGATTCATTCACAATTGTGTATATATACCTGAAGAACCTGATGAAGAGAAGGCTATCGGAAAGAATGAAATGAAAGAAATAATAAAGCATTGTAAGCATTGTCGGAGAGAGTTCTGACCACCGTGCAATACTGGGAATTGTGTTGATTGTTCACATCATACAGACTGACTCGTGAAAGTCGTATGGATGAAGTAAGTTTGAGACACCAGAATGGGATGTATTACGAGGAGCAAGTTTAAATGATATCTATCAGAGGTTTCCATTTCACCAAATTGTATGACATTGACTCTATGGATTTATTCATTCTTGTCAGCTGGCGAACAAACAGGAAGTTGAATGTAATTGCAGAAATTTGTCCCCTAAAATTTTGCACGATCTTATCTATGTACAGACAGGCAAAAATCACTGTGTTCATTCTGCAGATAGTTATCCCATTGAAAATGACCATCCATCACACGAAGTTGTGATACTGCGATGATTACGCATTTCAACTCACAAGCACTTCAGGCAATAAAATAAAATATATAATTTTGATTACATGAAGTTAATCACAATGGTTTCATATCAATTATAAATGAACCAAGCATACTCTTCATACTTATGCAATTCTGGTACATTCCTCAATGAATCGGAACCGAAGAAATATCATTTAGAAGGTCAGCCACTGAATGTCTGTTTATTGGAATGTTTCCTCAGTCTTGCAACAAAAATCACGCATCACCAATAAAACATTTACTATTACCAAATAATTCGGAAATCAACAAAAGATAGAATAAAATAAGCACCATTTGTAAATAATATGACTATCATGGTGAGATTATGAGCCATAAATTGTTATCGAAACGTGATCAAAAATCATTGTTGCACACGTGTGATTTTGTAAAGTAAATTTACAATGTGACACAGTTATACTTATCCTCAATGCATAAATTCTATTGTCACGTCAATGAATATCATTTCCCTTTGTGGTAGTCATCTGACTTTGTCAACCAGTCTTCCTATCACAAATCAAAAGGGAAATTGATCATTCCTTTGCATTACGAGTAGAACAAGGTGCTTCAAAAGTACACCTCCATTTTGTGCTTTTATCATATTCATTTTCAGCTTAACCCACTACCGCATGCAGACGATGTCCCCAATGTTACCCTCGTATACGCGAATGATCATTTACTAGACGGGTTTTACTCAGGCAGATGGTGTGCGTTGTCATCAACCGGTCTTTGCACTGTGTTTTTGATCCATCTACTGTTTTTTCGGCCTATCTGTTGAGCAATAGGTTTCTTGATTATTCTGTTCAGAGTTTCTTGGCACCTACGTTTTCTGGCAATCTCATCTGCAGTATGAAGGAAAACAGTGTGAAGTCCATTCGAAATGCTTTTTGTGAGGCAAAGCGTTTTCGTCACAAACACAAGAGAATATTTTAAACTGATTATAAGCATGAAAGTGTTTGGTATTTCAATGGAATTCATTTTTCATTTTGTAAGTTAGGTCAAGGAACTTCTTGGCACTTGTTCATAAGTGAATCGTCGTTAGGTTATTTATATCTTTGATTCACTCTCTCAGATCTCTAGGTCACGTCTACCACGAATCATTTCGAACGAAAATGGAATATTTTCTTTCAAAATGATTCACTCCACCATATTTTTCTAGATCAAAGAGATTTATTACTTTAATGAATTCCGCATTAAACGCAAAACGCTAACAAAATAACAGCGTCATCTTATTATTTCCACATTCTGGATAACTTACAACCATTCTGAGGAGTATGCACGCGATTTTCCAATTTCTCCTGAATATTAAGTAAAGTATTAAACTGAACACAGGAATAAGTGCTCTAAAATTGAAATATGAAATCATTAAGTGATTTTTTTGGACAAAACTTATTTTCCATAGTGGGTAAAATTTATTTCGATGTTGTCTCACAGTGTTATACAGTAATGTTTACTGATGAAGTTTCGAGAAAAATTTATTGCTCATAATCATATCCTTCTTGATGTAGTCAGATTTATCCAAAACTACTGTAGAGTTTCCCTTATCAGTTTTGCGTTGATGATGTTTTTATCCTTTTAAGACTAATTGGAGCTAATCTTTCCGAATATGTTAAGTTTGATTTTGCTTTCTGCTTGAACATCTTCTGCTGTCGTCTAATTGAACCTAGAGTTACTTCTGTGTTAGGAATGGCATCCTCTGGTTTCAATGTTTTAACTGTTACGTTGAAATTATATGATTATGATTACTAAGTTATGTTCCAAACGTCATCAGTAAACATTGCAGTATAAATCTGTGAGACTTTATCAAAATAAATTTAACCCATAATGGAATTATATTCTACCACAGTGCACAAGTTTTCTTCCATTATCAAAACTTATTTTTCTGTGTAAGTATAAATATGCAGTTCTTCATGATTACATGTCAGACTTTCTTATGGACTACCACGTGGTGAAATAACAAATATTTCCCTGTATGAATTACTGGAAGTATTATAACGCCTGTATTCACATTATTTCATACCATAGACGTATTGATTACTTTTAGTTCTAGTTCATCGAATCGGTCTACCACACAGATAGATAGATGGATGTCGGTTTATTTTCGATTTATATTTTCCAAATACATTGGGCGAGAAAGTCTTTATTGTCAGTTTATTGGTCCGTATTAAGATGCAGCATATGACGGGAAAAAAGGTTTGCTGTTTACCGGTCATAAGTCACCGACAAGTGTTTCTAAATACGAGGGGCCAGTGAGGCTTTCCTCAAAATGGTGTGGGAATAATACGCTAAAAATCAACTTGCATCAATACAATTAGCTTTTTTCCACATACATCCATCAGTGAATTAATATTCTCAGTGGTTAAAAAAGCATTATTATTCCTTCTCGTTTAAGGTGGAGCGTAGGGTTTCAGTGTCGCATCACTTTTTAACCTATTCTTTGAAGTCATCTCTAGATGGCTACACCACTGTCTATAAACTCTCAAGCCATCCTTTTACATCCCACTTCGTCTATCGTAGGAAAGCCTAAGTCATGGATCGATCTCCTTTCATGTCCCACTCGGCTTATGACGTGGTTAGCGATGTCACTCAAAAGTACTTTCAGCTAGGGTTCAGTACATGTGAAAACTATTATGCAACTAAATTTTGGAATTGGACTGGTTCCCTGATTGATTTTAGTTATGAATAATTAAAATTGTTGTTTGAGTTTGCAGTAACTGCTTAACAACAAAACATTCATGGTCAGATCGCATTAGTGGTGTTTTTGCATCAAATGTAGCAAAATGTGAAACCCACATGCAAACGATTTCTACAAGGTTTTGCAGACCCATCGACATTTAGTCGTCGATCTGAAGAAAAGCAAATTCAATGTTAGTTGCAGGTGAAACGATATTTTTAATACATTACTCAAAAGCCTCTGATTAAAACTTACATAATCTCGAATTCTGATGTTTGAATGAATTGCACGGTCTGATTCATCATTTATAAGATTTAAGTTGCCTATTTTCTGAGAATATCAAGGTAATAATGGGCGAATAACTTTATTAAATATAATATTGAATACGTATTCCACTCAGTGATATTAGGTGGTTGGAGCCAGTTGGCAGAAAGCCTTGGACGAGGGTTTCATGCTTGCTGGCACTCATCAGCAAGGTGTTTCTGCAAACTAGTGATGCAGTCATGGTGAGTTACCTGGATTGGTGGCCACACTGGAAACCTTACTGATAGAATTCAGTCTGCAGCAAAGTAAAGACGAAATGCATCGCACTGCTTACTGCCTCTTGTCCAATCAAAGTAAGTAATGCACTCATTTGATAACAAGAAGCGTAAACATAACAAGCTGTAGCGACAATGTTGCTTCAAGTTTGCTCATACTAAGAAAGCTTCCTTTCAGTTAGTTCTTTATTCAAGACAGTAATACTACTCCAGAATTTGGCACATAAGTGAAGGGGACATTGTGAGGAAATATAACGATCTTGTAAACTGTGAATATTCTGCAAGACATATTTAAGTTGTGCAAGATGCCGATTTCCAAATACTTTCATTCACCAACATTAAAGGTAGATTGATATGCGGATGTATAACAAATAGGTGGAGTATCTTGTTGTGACCATCTAAAGGACGTATTCTGGATAGATTCTGGTGAACAGCAGGATAATGGTGATGAGAACAGTTCTTAAGAAGGGAATTACTTACATGTGGTTGAAATAGTATACATAACTAAAAGTTACGCGAGTCACATACGAGATTTACACTAATTAAAAATGCATCCACCTCGTACTTTAAGTTTTGCTTCAAAGTTCTACATGTGAATGTTGAATTAAAATGTTTATTCAATAATGGTGAAGATGTTTTACTTTGACCTTAACACTAAATCATCTAAAAAAATTAAAACACATCAATCAATAATGCTACCAACTCAAGTGATATTGATTTTTGTGTTTGTTGTCTTTGTAGTGGCTGTTAGACAATTCAGGCCACAAGACCACTGGAATATAACTTATTCTGATTCGTGATACTGCCTAACTGATTGCCACAGTCATTGAAGAGAATTACTGCTAACGCCAGAGAATTTTTGAACGTTCCAGTTGAGCATTCCCCCATTATAGATGAAGGCAGAGACTGGGAATCGAGAAAAAACTAGTTTTCCGCTATTTCATTCGCTTTTTGTATGCGCGTGAATATTTTCTAGCAATGATTTTCTCGTCAAGTTCTTAAACGAAAACATTTACTGTGAAGTGGTGTTGTTTCGAAGTTTATGAATAGTATCTACGAGATAAAAAAGAACGTTTAGACAGTTCTTGGATCAAAAGTTTTGACTCCATGTAATGGATCGCAATGTCTTCTCTGATGTCAGCTTACAATAATGACTGTAATTAAGAGGAATGAACACGACAGTGGAAGTAATATCCCTCTTATTTCAGGAATCATCCGTCGATTAGGTTGCATGATATTTAGCTAACACTTTGAACAACTGGTCGATTTCAAATATTAGTAGCAGTCTTCCCTTCACTCAACCAACAAATGTGTACATAAAAATATGCACATATATGTATACATTTATATCCTTATGTATATATATATATATAAAGAGAACCGTCAGTTTTATCACATCTAAAGGCTACCTTCTTACAAACGTGTATCTGAAACTCACAACTCCACTACTGCTTACTTCTGTCGTAGTTCGAATCTGCATGCATGAGTTCAGAAATATCACTTCAGCCTGATGAATTTTTTTAGTATATCTGATCGATTTTTTGTGTGTGGAATTAATGGAATTATAAACAAGGTGACTTCGTAAAATACAAACGAATAAGTTTGACTCTTGTAAACCATATAGAGTGAAATATTAAGATTTTAGCTGTCTAGATAGTTTGAGCAACCATCACAATGAACAGTAACCAACTGACAGCTTCGATTTACACATATCATAAGAAAACTAGCAGTTCGCCAGAAAAGAATATTTATAACAATAATTATAATACCAATAATAACACCGTCAAGAGAAGAGGGATGGGAAAGAAAATTATGAAATTAAAATAGACTTGTGCCATCGATTGAGATCAAAGCTCACAAATGCTTACTTTTCATACCTAGATAAAGGTAGCTTCAGCAAAGGCAAGCGCATCTTTATTGCCTTACTAAATTTTGATCCCTTTTCGACTGACGATGATTGTTCGAATTCCAGCCAGCTATACAACAGACATAATTGAGTGAGTTCAGTACCCTCTGTATTATTATTTGATTTCATTACTGCGTTTTATTCATCACAATGCTCACTTACCTTCAGTGATATTCTCGAGTATTTATTTGAGAATGCTACAGCTACCGTTTACCCAGATTGTTAATTTTCTTCCTACTTCCCTCTCGTCATTACTTCTTTTGTGTTAGAATTATACTACTGAAAACTGAAGAGTAGTAACACTTGAATTTGTTAATTCCTAACCGTGAATTTAATTCCTATTGCAGTTTATCTCATTCGATGTATTAATAATTTATTAGATGTTATAATTATCTCCCTAGAGTAGAATTATATTTGCTGTATATGCTTTATTCATGTACCCTTCACCGTTGAACATTTTTATCCGTATAGATACGATGGAGATTTGTTGCTCAGGTGAATGATTTTGATGTGGTTGCATTCTCTGAGCTGGATAGTTAATTTGCCAAGCTTTCATCGCTCTACTAGGCAACATCTTCAGCGCATACTTCAATTCGAAGTGAGCTTTTAGATTTCTCCACGAGTTTATTAGTCATCTCTCCAGGTGACTGTGAACGCCATGATTGGTTGTTTTTGTGTGTTTTCACACCTTCCAGACTACTTGTATTGAAACTGATTGCTTCCTTGACTTGAACTTTGACCCTTTGTCTGTGTGAGGTTTCCTTCTTATCACACCTTTCCGCTGTTTTTACCTATTAGCGCAGACTAACTATGCTTTTTATTGGGATTTACACACAGACACCTCAGAATTTCACGTTTGTTTAATATATTTCATTAGCTTTCTTATTATTTTATATATATATATATATATATATATCTAATGTTTAATATAGTACCGTCTTTTAGATGAATCCTGTGTTTCTGGATTTTACGCGACACTTTGCGTGTGAATTTATCATTGTGTCATTACCCTGCGAAGTTCCCCTTTAATAGAAATTCACGTCAATAAATATACAAAAAATAGAATGTGTTAGGGATTTCATTTCTCAGACGATGTTGAACCTAAAACATACGAAATAACCGGAATTAACATTCCTATGTAATCGATTATTCCTGACATGTAGCTACACATAAACACGGTTTCAGTTGCATTCATAATTTATATGGAATTATTCAAATTTTTAATTATGTTCTGCTTTACTTTCCCTTGTTTTCCTCCATCATGTGTCAGGAACGTCATTGCACCTATTTGCAACGACATCAGATAAGACGAGTGTAATGCCAAATATTGTTCTGAGTGTGTGAATTTTCTGAAAATACTGTTGTTAAACACACATTCTTACCTCGACTTTGTTGTACAGTCCAGTACTGAAGGTGTATATCTATGACTTTTCTACTGATACATCGCTTAAGTCTCATCTACCTTTTATTTGGTGTGTTCAAAAAGCCTAAAAATATCTTTCACTTTGAATACCTTGAATGTCTATTCTGCACAGCTCAACTATACAATTGGTTGAGAAAAAAAGACTGGTTACACCATGGAAACCTCTACGTTTGTTTATATATCTCTCCTTGGAAACTGAATACTGTAGAAGTCAGGAGCAGATGCTCTACTAGAATTACTTCTTTAATTGGTACTCTGCTTTTAGTCGTGAATTGTTGAGTCCATTCCTGACCTCTTCCAAAGACATATATATTCGTGTTTTTGCCTATAAACTGAGGATGTCAGAGCTTACTACTTTTTCCTTTAAAGTAGTTTAATCGATATTTCAGTTCATAGAAGTTAGTCAGTCGAGATCTTTAATATTTAGTATGGACCTCAAATTCCGTCTTCGTTATCAAGATGAAAAATGCCAAATATGAGACACAAGCCTCAAAGATGCCCTCATCACTAATTATATGGTTATGAGCAGTATATTGTGTTCGAATTGCCATCTGGTAAATAATACTGTTCCATTTTCTGTGATCTATGCAGTAGACAAATTAACGTGAAAATACATACTACCACAGTGCGTAGGTTTTATGCATGTATCACGGTTATTCGTCTCTACCAACCTTTTTAATCACGGTTAAGACTTTCATTGATTTAGACTGGTCTTTAATGTTGGTAGGAACTATACTGACACAAGTTTCTGAGACTGAACTTTTCAATAATATTCAACTTACATCATTTCAGATATTCTTTATCACGATTTTATTGCGTCTCATACCTACAGACGTGATGTTGACTAGTGTTACATCGAAAATAATTATTGGTGAACAGAGAATTATTGCTTCCGGTGACTTCGTCAAGATCTCAGGCTACAATGGAGCTCTAGAAGTGTTATTGCATTTAATTTAGCATTGATTTCCTTCAAAGAATTCAATAGGGAGATAAAATACGTTTTTTATTTTGTTTTTTATTTTAGTGCAGCTCTGAGAACAAGTCGGATCAATGTCATCAGGAACATTATCGCAGATATTTCACGTATATTCTGTTCAATCTGCTGTTTAAGCCGTGTGCCACTTACAGTGACTATATACTGAAAGCATACGTTCTTTTCTTTGGGCATTTATGTGTAAAATGACTTCAAATGCATCCTGTGTGGACAGAGCGGATGCTCACATAGTGTACTGAACAACAAAATTGTGAGTGAATAGTTACCGTAGGTATCAAATGGAACATTGTAGTCTAATAATAATAATTTACTTTATTGCAAAGACAGTACTTATAATACATAATGGAATTCACAACATTTGTCACAATATTGCATCTGCTTAGTCAAAATATAAATAAATTTCAGAATTTAAACAAAATTACCCGGGGGGATTTGTCCACATTTACGATATAAAGTCAAAAATATTTTGATCAAGCATTGACAATATTAAATATAATAATAATGATAATAACAGTGAGTTTGTTTCACACAGTATTGTCGATTCAATTAGGAAATTTTTGCATGTTGGAGATTATTGAATTTAATCTTCTGCTGATATAGTTTAGTGAGGGGAAATACAAAATTAACAGTTATAACACAGCCTCATTTATGTTCACACTTATGAAAAAAAAAAACAAAGGTGAAAATTGAGAGGATTATAAATATAAGAAATACAATAAAAATTGATGCTGTAAGGGTGGAGGAAATGGTTTATTTAGTGGTGCAGAAAAGGTTAGTTAGTTCATGCCTGACACTACTTTCATCACATAAAGCACGTGCTAAATATGGTATAGTGGAATATTTATACTTAGACGTATGTGCATAAATTCTTCTGGAAAGACTTCTTGTTTTACTTGAAAAGAACCCAAAGTTAGCGCTGAGGGTAAAGTGGTTCCTCAGTGCCTGACAAAATTTTCTTTAGCAAACTTGTTGCATGACATCAAGTGCCTATCGGTGACAATGTCAACACAAACAAAATCACTCACTCATTCATGCATTCATTGATTCATTTATTTAAACATTCAACCACTCAATTATCGGAGAATCGATTGCATGCAGCATTGAGGGGAGAATTAAAAGTAGACATCACCAGGACAATGGGTATCTAGGCATCGAAACTCTCTTTCAACTTCTGTATTCAACGACCTTGCATCTCTTGTGGCTGTGTCAGATCTTCTATATGTTAACTGTATCCGCCTGTCCATCTTGACCTTGTTTTCACATGGCTAATATTGACCTCAATTACTGTCAACCAATTTGGCTAGCAACCATCTCTCACCACAATGCGATCACTGGACGATTAAAACACGCCACCTCCAAGTGATTCAAGGCATTTTGGTGTAAGCGATTCAGGTAGCTCAGTAATATAGGCAAGCTACACAAAAATCAAAACATGATTGATTTTGAAAGGCCTTGCACAGAGTTGACCGCGATGTCATTCGAAGACTGGTTCAACACTGAATAGTGCAGTGCCCTAAATCCATACCAAGCTCATCGAAGAGTTGTCCTCCACTCAGAGGGATCTAAAGGAATAGTTATAATACTGACCTTAACATTTACAAATGCATATGCATTAGTCGACATAAAGAGGTGGGAGATGGTTGAATCTAATCTTGCCTAGTTGAATTAGTTAACAAACCTCCACTCACGAAATCTCACTAATACGCTGGATCACTGACGAACCAGGAGACTCTAGTAGTAATCAATCGTGTGCAAATCGTGTACCGAAAATAACCAGCATTCAAACGCCGACAGAAATAGTATTCTTCTCCATGTGAATTCACCATTCAATTCATCAATACATCCATTCACTGATTCATTCATTCACAAAATCACTCACTCATTCATGCATTCATTGATTCATTTATTTAAACATTCAACCACTCAATTATCGGAGAATCGATTGCATGCAGCATTGAGGGGAGAATTAAAAGTAGACATCACCAGGACAATGGGTATCTAGGCATCGAAATTTTTTTTCAACTTCTGTCTTCAACGACTGATTTCATTACAATTCCATTATATAGAATTTGCGATTGCGATTGCGTGTGAGAGTGAGACAGCTTGTTGCATGTTGCTGTGGTCGAGTTGAAGTCTCGTTCACCAAGAGACCCAATGAGTAACTGACTCACCGCATAACTAACTAACTAACTATGCCACTCAGTTAAATTACCAATAACTAACAGAGTACTTCAATATCTGAACCATTAAACAGCCACCTAGCTGACTGGCTGGTCAGCGAAGTATTGCCTAGTTTACTCTCGACACCGACATACTGAATTACTGACTACTGATAAACTCGCTTATTCTTCATTTACAAAACGACCGACAAGCCAAGAGATTAATACTCAGAGACATTTACACAAGATGGCTGCATGCAGGTTTCCGTGAGAGAATTGAGGATTGAGCTGTTGGCGTCGACACGACCATCGACAACGTCGAGAACACTGCCACATCCACCGACTGCTTATTCATCGAGTAGGAAGAAGACGAATGTGTGACGACTTTGAAAATACAAGTTTATTTAATTATCTGTTTATTTATTTATGTATTTATTGATTAGGTATAGATAGAGGAGATTTCAAGGTACACATTGGTCGCCGACTTGAAATGATGATGACAAGATTTTGTTCACGTAGGACAAAAGGCTTGTTTGTGCGAATGAAGTGTTTTGTGGCTTATTATTTTCGACAGCCTCTGCAGCAGCCTCCTGGACACCTTCCACCACGACATCCACGGCATCCACAACACTTAGGGCAATTAGGGCATCCACCGGGACAGCCAGGACAACCACTGTTTGCTGCTGCTGCTGGTTCTGGAACTGGACCTGCGATAGCTGAAAATCAAGCAACAAGTCACGACATTCACTTATTTATTTATTTATTCATTCTTTCTTTCTTTCTGACTACCTTCCCACCTTCCACCCTTCCTTCAATTCTGCATTCGTTCACCATTCCATTAGCCGATTACCAATATCACTCGCCTCGAATGTATATCACTGTGTGAGCAGGTGACTGCCTTATTCACCAACTGACTCCTCGACTGACTGACTGGAGCTGTGAGTAAATGAACGACTGTCTGACTGAGTGAGTGAATGAGTCAATGAGTCAATGAATAATGAAGTGTGTTCTCACCTGCTTTTCATATATTTGTGTTAGTTCAAGCACACCTCCTTATTCGGTAGCCTGTGTGATTGTGTGACGAATGAATTGAAATACCCAGTAGGCTACATTGAATGCACCCACTCACCCACACCAACTGTCTCCCAATCATCCATCTAGTCGTTGTCGTGATATAACAATTATTATTAACAATTACAATATTAATATTATCAGCGATAGCGTGAGAAGCAATTATACTGGAATCCGTCTATGTTGTTGCAGTAGTAGCAGTGTGCCGTTAGTATTGATAATATTATTATTATTGTGATCAGGAGGTAGTAGTAATAAAAATAAAAATAATAGTAGGATTAGTGATATCAGCATATTAGTGTAAGTAGGAGTGGTGCTAGTGGAGTCGACAAATCTATGCATTAGGAGAGTGTTTAAAGGCGTGCATGGTTGGAGGCGAGGAGGTGATTTCTTTGATTGACTATCTGATATGTGGCGAAGAGATGAGGATGACTTACCTTCCATTTCGAACTCAAATGATACAACCAGTACAACTAAGACGACGAGCTGAAATGAAAGAAGTGACCATCAGGAAGGCATACAATATTAGACAAGAGTATTCCAACATACAGTGAACATCTGCATTGTTGTGTTTTACTGTCAACTTGAAACTACTACTTGAAACTTACTCCCACCTTCCTATTTATACTCAAAGTTCAACTGTAAAAAGCGAGCGAACACGTGGTCACACTCAAACACAGGTGAATGACCAACCAACCAACGAACTAACCGAATCAATGAACACGCGGAATGTGAGTTTCATTCACTTATTCGCTCTTATCCCTCACTCGACACATCATGGCTTCATGATTGATTGGTTAATTGATTGATTGATTGACCAAGTGACTGATCGAATGACTGAATGATCGCTTGATTGGATTCTCGGTTGGTCGATTGGCCAGTTGTTGGTTGTTTTGTGCGTGGATTGACTCTTCCCTTTTACATATTCACTCTGTGATGAGTAAATAATTTTCGTATTTGGTACTCAGTCTGTCAGGGAATCAGTTCGACTGAATGTTTGCTTCTTCTTCTTCTTCTACTACTACTACTTCTTCCTTCCTTCCATCGTGCGATGTTTCTTTTGCTGTACTTTTTATCTTATTTTGTTTTTGTTCATTTTTTTAAATTATTATTTTTTTTGTTTGCACTTGTTTATGTTTAGTTGTATTTTTCATTGATATAATTATTTTGTTAACCTCTTCATAGAAGTGTTTTTGTCATCGTATTTTACTGTTATCTGGTTTTTCAGTTTACTCTCCAGCTTTGCTTTCTCACATTGTGTGTTATCCTAATGTGTGCATTGTGTCACCTACTTTTCTTCACCAGTTATCTTCAACAACATTGGTGATCCTGTAGTCATCTCATTCGGTTTTTTATATAGTTTATTGTGAAATTTGATTACAGTGGTGGTAAGACTTAACTAAACTCCTGATATTATTTAATCAAGCGGCAGCTCATTCATAATTTCATCTTTCCCTAATTGAATTTCTCACAGTTTCTTTTTCATTAGGTAGGGATTAGACAACCTAGAATTCGACGTATCTTTAATGCGATATTCAACTACTGCTCACATTTTTGATAAACCGTGCATCGGGCTGTTTCAAAATCTCACCATCGACCTGATGTTGTATCCTGCTTTATATATTTTTATAATCGGATCCGTAGATTTTTTTTGATTTTGATCATAATAGTGTCCGCAGGTATTTTAACTTCCTGACATTGTTCTGTTTCAATATGTTGACTGACTCTCTTCATGTTTTCTGATTTCTCCATGGACACTGTTGTATTATCATCATCCGATTTTGTGGTCAATATGTTTTTGTCGTTCCTCGAGCATTAAGGAGCTGCTTCTTCTTTTTTATGATAAGTTGCTTGTCCCTTTCTTCAGAACTCAGAATGCATCGCGTGACGACTTCTGAAATACATACGAACTCAGAAATCTTCACAGAATTCCAAGCATTTAATTAAAAGGCCATTCGAGGCGACTTTCACAAGCACAACTATAACCACAATGAGGCATGAGTTTCATGCAATCACTAAATATCACTTAGAAATTATCTCACTTTGAAGAAGGTAGATATGCATGATTCTACGCCAGTTCTTACACAGGCTTAATTTGCTCTTCTTTGATAGCTTAACAAGGTGGCCAACCTTTATTCCACTTGATAGGCACCTTTCCATCTTTCCAAGGTTTGTGGAACAGTGGCGTGAGCACACCTGCAGGAGCATCTAGGACTGTTTCAGTGCCTTTTCTCCTTTTCTGGACTATAATAGGTTGATTCGTATCCGGTGACTGGCAGTTCCGTGAGTTCTATTTGTGTTGTGTCCAGTGGGTTGTAGGTGATGGTAGGTTCAAGAGAGCTTTTGAAGTCATCAGCAGAATGTTTAATTTTTACCCCTCCTTGGTAACGAGGTTCCTTTGAACATCTTCGTCTAGTTTCATCCACGTAGTGCCTCTGACTTTGACATGTCATCTGCAGTGAACCTATTCTTTATAGATTTGCTCTTAGGTTTCTTAGTTCTGAACTTGAATTGTGGTAGATCTCCAGTTATTTCGAAGACTTTATTCTTCTCCATAAAGGCTCCTTGAACTAGCTATTGGTCTGTGCCCATATCTCCCCTTCCTTTCTCTACTTTGTGTCTAGCAGCCTACATATCCAGTTCTTCGAGCAGTATTGAGATGAAGTCTATCTGAACTATGGTTTGTCCGTCAAGCGAAATCCATGTTGCTTTGCGTAGATACTTGTGCTTGTGAAAGCTATCTCCGATCACCAAAGCATTGAAAGTGCAAAAGTCTGCGAATAATTCATCCTTCTTATTCACTTCGCTGACTCACAACCTCTCGACCGATGATGAGTTCTCTTCCAGTATCCTCGCATTCATATCACCTACAATTATTGACTGTCTTGTTGACAATTTTGACAGTTAACATCCATTTCGTCTAATCTCATAGATTCTCAGCAATTCCATATTATATATTCGCAATTATTTGACCTGCTGATCAGCTTTCGTACATTGTGTGAACATTCCACGCCTTCCTTTTTATTCTTGCATTCATCGAGAAGAGACGTATCGGCCAACTGACTTCCCAAAAGCTGGCTTTCATTTCGGCTCTCTGGTAACAACAAGGAGTGCGATTGGTGTTTATATTTCTTTCATTTCTAATATATTTTTACTGAAATTTCTGTACGAGTTTGACTGGTTTTGCAGTGAATGGTTTCTGGCTCCACCATCCTCTTTACCAAGGCTTGGAAGGAGCTGGAAAACTAGCGAGATAGTAAAATAGGCGTGGTAAGAATTCTCTACATACATATGTTGATAAGAAAATGTAATATGTTGTTTATGCAGAATGTTGTTATCCTTTGTGACTTACATAAACCATGTGAGGTGATCGTTTCCATTCATCAACATTAGCCGAGACAGAATATGTAGATATTCTGAATTCAAGATATAGTTAACGCAAAATGAATAACAAGATGAACGATGTTAACGACAAAAGAGGAAACGTGAACTTCTCACTTTTGAATAGAATAAAGTTAGCCCACAGAAGTTATACCATTCACACATGAAGATTTTAGCGGTATTTAAATAAATTCATCTCATTCATCTCATACTTAAATTTGTTCATCACTTTAACATTTACTTTTGAATGGTTTTACAATAATAACAAATTTTGAATGTATTTTTATGTACACGCTATTATAGTGGAGCAAATAAGGATTTTTTCGATGAAAATATTCGCGTTTATTGAAAATCTTTGTAAAATCATGAAACAACGAAATTTCGCCAATAACAAATATTCATCTTGTTCTCACCTACATTTGTTTGTATTACTGTACTGGATGCTATCTTAATCATTGACTTGGAATTAGTTAGTATGTTGATTGATTTTCAAAACAGATTTACATGAATTACTGTTGTTCTTCTCATATCCTGCTCTCCGAAAGTGTCAAACAGTAAAATGGTGAAGTTTTGCTTCACTTGTGGTTAATTAATCAGTATCAAGATGAATAAATATAACACACAGAGAAAGGTATCCAAAAAAATGGTACCGACGGTTTACTAAAATGTGACCTATTATCCTTCTTAGCAAGTAAAGGAACATGCCACCAGTTCGTTTGTTCATAGACTTAGACTATCCACATGCAAATCTAGTCAACTACACAAATGAGCACATCTTTGGCTTGGTAAGCTTCAGTCATTCTACCAGAAAAATCGAAAGATAATCAAAGTGTGTATTTAGTTCGGAAATGTGGTTATCCTTCCGAAAGCCCATTCTGTTAAACCTAGTCGGTTTGAGCGATATTCGGCTATTTGTTGAGTTCTATTATTCACAAGTATAAAATCATTCATTGAATTTTGCAACATTTGTGAAATAATCTTTTGATATAAACATACGCTCACTTGCATTTGATAGATATCTATGCGTTATATGACATTCTCTAAATGAGGTTACACAATAAAGATCCTGTAAGTCAAAAGAAATTTTTAGTGATCTGGTCGAGTACCATTAAGGACAATTGCTTTAATCACTGCCTGTCTACTACAGTATAAGCCACACTAACAGCTGGATCCGAGAGTTACAGCATCAAAAAGTTGTAATTAAAAGTTGTCATTGTGTTGCATTAGTCCTGGTTCATAGACAGACATAGGAATTCTAGGCCTTATTTATGCGCTTATGTCAAGCGTTGCAGAAGCTGATGCATTCAATAGATTAGATACTAACTTGCACACTTTGACCATCTGCTGATGATTTTCGTTTGCATATTTATGCTGAACGTAATCGGTTTTTGAAGTAAAAATCCGTTCCTAAGTGAACGGTAGATATTTCTGTTGAAGGCTAATTGGGATCTGATTTACAATCCGTGGAGGTGACTTCAGAAATGACAACTACACTGAGAGATGGCAACAGGCATGGGAATTACACATTCTCGACACTGTGTTGTGGTGACAGAAAGTACGAAAAGTTGGACTGAGTTGATGCTGATCAAACCTCTGAAGCGTAGCGATTGCAGGACAAGTGTTGTGTCAGACGTTACCATAACGCTTTCTCCGGAAATTCAAATTCAACTTTCCGCACTTGAAAATGTGTTATTTTAGTCTCGGTCATTCAATCGCCTGACACTGTCTTTACACAGGTTTGGAATTTGAGGATGACTGTTGTCCACAAGGCTGTGGTGTCTGCGCAGCCTTTAAGTCGTATTTGTGAAAACTGAGGCTGGTAGGTGTATTTAATTTGCACGTTTCTGGATTCATGAACCTAGGAGCAGATAAGGTCTCCATTTTGAAAACTTCGAGCGCGTAATTCAGGCCTGTGTTATTTTAGGTTATTGCGTGGTATCAAAAAGCAAGAATCCGCTGATAATGATGTATTGCGGGTTTTTCTATCTAATTTGACTGTCAAAATCCACTGACTAGAGCAAATTCATGTCTGTTATACATGAGAAATTCGAAGATTATCAGCCATCAATTTATAGTTAAATACGTTTTCAGCAATATTTGCATTGATGATTACCATGAAATATTCTTTCAGTAACATTTAGAACAACATGTTTTATTGAGCAATGTGCATCAAGACTGGGTCACTCCAGGAATATCTGCTAAATGTATTACTTCATAAGTGATGTCCAAGATATGCTAGTCTATGTGACAAGTCAACAAATTGGAAAGCTTGAAGATTTTAGTTACTTTCTTGTTTCTGATAGTGATACTGAATAAGACGTAGGTTTTAGATAACTGGCAAGCAGGAACTCCGTCAAGGAAAGAAAATATATCTGTTTTTTAATATAAATGCCAACAAATTGGTGTTGGTTTATAAAGAGGATAAGTAGACCACTGACTGAAATCAAGGGTCAGGTTATTGCTCGAGTTAAGCCTGCATGGAAAAGGACGATTTTGGCATACAAGATAAGGACCTTATGACGATCTCGAGACTGGCTAGAAGCGACTACGGAGAATGAGATGAACCTGAGGGAATAATGTTTAGCGTTACTACACAAACTGAGTTTTAATGAAGCCTAGTTGTGGATATATTCACCAACCAAAGAAATTATTGTGCACGTTCAAACCTTTCCTGAATAAACAGCGTCAGTGAAAGTTAATTCATGCACGCCTCTTTCGTGTTCACATCACTGAACTGCAAACGCCCCATATTTAACAGATTGCAAGTGGACAAATCCACTAAGTTTTCAAACTACAAGATGTTTAAAACCAAATAGACTACTGTTTTCCATACAATGTGACCAAACAAAAA